>SJYO01038709.1:49561989-49588690 GCA_006410555.1 Capra ibex
CTCCCTCTCCCACCCTACTAAACCCTCTTACTGTAAGATTGTACATATGATAGTACATTCTTAACTTAGCGGTCAGATACAGACTACGTCCTATGTCGTACGAACCTCGACCACGTACCCCTACTGGGTCTCTCTACAATACCCCTCCCTCCACCCTCCCCCCAAGTACAAACCCTTGCGTACATTCTTAATTTCTAAAATTTTAATTTTTTTTATTTATTTAATTTTTTTTTTTGTTTGAACCTAGAATGGGTCACGTCAAGGGAACAAAGTTCTCAGTTTGGGTTATAGATATCGGAGAAACAGTGAAAGATCATAGGAGTTTATTAACGAAACAATTATAAAACAGTTTACAAACGTTAAATATGTACATCCTCCCAATTAGGTTGGGTTCGATGAGACAGTAGTCATTTTGACCTTACGGAGATTTATATGACAAGCTATTGAACGAAATAAGTGAATTGCTAAATCGAACTTGTAAAAGTAAATGTCAATCTTAAAAGAAGATGTTACATCGAAAAGTCTAAATTCGTAAAAAAAAAGTTTGCTTGGGGTGACGTAAACACAGACTTGGTACCCTCTACGATTTTATATATTGAAATCAAAGGAGTATTCTAATACTACGGTCAGACCAAACTCCGCAGTACCTCTACCATTCTTTTATAATCATTAGAAAACGCTTTTAGGTCTTAAAGTGTTCGATAAGACGACTCTCAAGTTTGTTGAACAACCACTAAAGAGAGAAGACTGACTACTTGGTTGGAATCCCTATAATTTTTTGACACTGAACCCGAGATTTACCTTTGGAGGAGGTTTTTTTCATTTACAAGGAACGTGGAGAGTCTATAAAAGGTAAAGAGTAGTACACGAGAGAAAGGGGTGGTCATAAAGGGAGTACCCTCGAGATCCTTTTCCACATTCCTTCTTTTTTTAACTGTGATTACCGTTGGGAAATGGTGTGTAGTCTCGGGTGACAATGAAATATAAAGTCTGTACGAGGTACTAAATGTTTGTGTCATTTTGTCTTCTCGAACTGTCCTACATGACAGACACCCCTTGAGAAGTATGGATTATGACTGAATATTTTAGGATAGTAAGTCTCTGTTTGACCCCACGAAGAGAATTATGTCAAAATCGTCGAGAGTCGTGAATCTCATCTATTTTCAAAGTTCGTAATCAATAGTCGAGACTGTTCTAAATAAAAGTCCAAAATAAAAAATTTAAGGTTTCAAAAAATCCGTTAAGGTAGAGGACTTTTTCTTTTATAGAGACATGTCAAATACGGACACAAATAATAAGTGGTGTCTCTCATTTGACGACTTTACTTGTGACGAAAAGGACCTAATAATAAGACGACAACCCGAAAATCTTCACCTCGACATCACCAGAAATGAGTCCGGTGGTCTCGGGAACGGAAGTTTTAGATTCGTATGGCCTTTTATGTTCTAAGGGGTCCGGAGTTTAGTAATTTATGACTCGTAGTCTTAGATGTTCGTAGGACGGCACCATGAGACAGAGAACCTATCTTTATGACCAATTTTTAAGTCCATTATTTACACTACTTAATACGGTAGGATGAATATGATTCGACAAGGATTTTCTTCATATATAAAACTCCCTGTTTTCCGTACAAACAGAAATAAAACTAGTTGTGTGAAAGTCAATCGGTGTATACTCGTGTACTCGCGATTCAACACAGGCTGAGAAACGCTGAGGGACCTGATATCGGACGGTCCAAGGAAACAGGCACCCTAAGAGGTCCGTTCCTATGACCTCACCCAACGGTACGGGAGGAGGTCCTAGCTTGAGTGTAGAGAATATAGAGGACGTAACCGGCCACCCAAGAAATGGTCATCGCGGTGGACCCATCGACTCCTTACCGAACCTGGTTTGTGTACTGGTGAATCTCCATTCTGTCGACTTAACTTCCACTCCTCCAGTAAACCAAACCAAAACAAATACCTACTTATTTTGTGAAATTAAACTTAGAAGTTGAAATTCAATGGGGAAACAGGTACTCCTTTTAGTCTGTAGAGAGACGACTCGTGATTTCACCGGATATGAGACTTAAAAGGTGGACGTAAAGAAAAGGTCTGGGAGGAGACTCCGGATACAAAAGTATCGGTTTAGAAGGTAGTCCCATAAAAGGGTTCATTCCTCTCAAGATGGGGGTCCTCCTCAAGACCGTAGTCGACTGTTCTTTATCTCTGTTCCCTTGGTTCCGAACTTCTTCAAATCTTCAAACGGGGTTCAATTCGTCCATCATTCACTGTCTTAGTTCTAAGTAAGAGATCCCCGAAGGGACCACCGAGTCACCATTTCCTAGACGGACGGTTACGTCCTCTGTGCCCAAGCCGGAGACGAGAACCTTCTAGGGTGTACGGTGTCTCGGTGACTCGGACAACCGGTGTTGATGTTGGTTCGGACTCGAGATCTCGGACCCTCGGTGTCGACGACTTCGGGCCCGCAGGATCTCGGACACGAGACGTTGGTCTCGTCGGGTGAGTGACGACGATCTCTTATCGGGGGTGAGCGGGGTTGACCTCTGTTCGGACACGTCGTTGGTTCTGGGTCGTGTCGGTTTTTATTTCTTCGTTTATTTGATTTTAAAATTTTTTACTAAGAGATCTCAACGTGACAAGGCATGTCTTCGGTGATCGGAGTACAACGATGAAGTTAAATTTACCGTGAATTAATTTTAATTTATCTTAACTTTACAGTCAAGGAGTGAGAGTGATCAGTGTAAAGTTCATGAGTTCTCGAGTACACCGACCACCGAGAACATGACCTGTCAGGTCTATGTCTTGTCAAGGTAGCAGGGTCCTTCAAGAGACCCTGTCACGAAGGAGTCTACGATATATATGAAGGGTCTGACGGTAGAGAACGTGTCTACGGTGGTAACCTCCACCAGAGCCTAGGTAGAAGACTACAACCTGACGGTAGACGACACGGTAAATCTTTACTCTTCTTCGTGTTACGTCTCAATGTTCATACCTCAGAAACCCTTTTTTTTAGTCGGAGCAAAGAGACAGTTCACACACGTTCCGCGGAGAGTGAGACGTGTCCACGGGTGGAAATCCATTCCTTTAACGGCCTGGTGTGAGAGGTCACAAAGACGACCGGGACCTTCTGGCAACTCTGACGGACAGGAGGAATTTGTACAAAGAGAAGTATTAATTCCGTGACCGGTGAAATACTTGGAATGTCCAGAAAACCTGAAGGGTCCACCACGATCACCATTTGTTGGGCGGACGGTTACGTCCTCTGCATTCTCTGCAGTCAAGTCAGGGACCCAGTCCTTCTAGGGGACGTCCTTCGGTATAGTTGAATGAGGCCATAAGAACGGACCTCTTAGGGTACGTGTCCCCTCGGACCACCCGAGGTCAGGTCCCTTAACGTTTCTCAGTCTATGCTGACTTCGTTGAATCGTACATGCGTCCAGGAAATTCTCGTCTACGCAAAGGACGAGGATGATGGGGGAATTTTCTAGTGCGTGTGTGTCGTCAGACTCTCCTCCTCGATAATTACCACAGTGTAACTAATTTTGCACGGATGAGGGAGGGAGACACTGTCAGGTGTGACCTAAGAAAGACGAAAGAGAGTTGAGAAAACTTAAGAGACTAACAATGGGTTTGACGGTGACAAAGAGAGAAACACACACACAGAATTAGTTCTCCCACTGTATTAGTCTATACGGAAAATTTTAAAAAAAAGTGAAAAAATTTACCTTTATGTGAGTTAAATGTCATAGTACAATCAATGTCCACAGGTCGTATCACTAAGGTATAAAAATATCTATATGGGGTAGTATGTACTACTGTTTTGTTACCGATCCTAAGGGACACGATATGTTATATAGGTACAATGAATAGATAAAACATACATCATCAACTATAGAGAATTAGAAGATGGGGATTGAACAGGGAGGGATAGAGAAGTAAACTTAGAAACTCTCGTCCTCCCTACTAAGTAACTCTAACTTATGGAAATTTGGTCACCAAAAGTTGAGGGGTCCCGGTAGTGGACCATCGAACCTTTTTGGGGCTACGTGTCCGGAAGATTTTTCCCTTTGTCCTTATGTCGACCGTAGATCTCTTAGGAGTCTCTTAGGGATACGGTCACTTGTGATAAGGTAAGTCTTATGTTGAAAAGACGGAGTTCCAGTCAGAAAGAGAGATCGTGGGTTGGACAAAACACTAACTCAGGTAACAGGGTCGTAGAACGCAATGTGTGTCCTCCATGAGTCACTTACAAACTTACACTCACTGATTATATATCTTCCTAAGGACATAAGTATGAGACTGTACGTTTCTATAAAAATTTCCAGATGAAAACTGTCAGTTTTTTTCAGGGAAAAGATTGCTAGTTTAATCAAGTTACCGTATAGAAACGTAATTTTTTCACCATTTCATCTTGAATCCCTTTAATAAATTCAATCGTCTTCTACCTGGGACGTTCGACAGATTAATTACGAAACCCTTGATTACAGTAAGGTTAAAATTTATTTAATAGACTTCATTCACGTTCTCGGGTGACTTTTGTGGAAGGTGTATAAACCTACCTAAAACGAGAGTTTACGTATATTTGATTGGTCTTCTCCTTNTTCAACGTCCTCGAGTCTTGACGAATACTAAGTTTCTACGAGTAGGTCCCTGGAACATCTTTCTCCGGTACCAATAACGGTTCCTCTCCCTAGAAAGGAAGGAAGGAAAACGAATATAAAGGACAAAGAGTATGTTATTTTTAGATAATAATCAATTATTATTTACATGTAGATGGTCGAATTATCACTTACAACTCGCAAGACAAAAATAAGTTTACATTTAATCCTGAAAAGAAAAGATAACCTTCTACCGAATCCACCAGTTTGGTTACGAGTGATGAACCAACCTTAGGTAGAGAAATAGCCCTCGAAAGACGTTCAAATTTGGAAACTACTATTTATAATTAGGTACTATCTTATAAAACAGGTAGTGTGTTTTAAAAGGTCACCACATAAGGAAATAAGTAAGAAACATCTATTTCTTTCTGAAGTTTTACCTAGAACTTTCATCGAATTCTTTTATTAGGTTTGTAACTTTAAACCATACGGTCTTTTAGATAGACATTACCATTTTTTAACCTTTGTTTACAAGGGTCTATCTTCTACCAGATCGTTTAATATGACATCGTTAATTTTCTTATAAAACTTCGGTAAAATTTATAACTAATACTTTCTATTGTTAGACCTTTTACGTTTAGTTTATTGTAAAAATTGTTTGTCATATAGTAGTTGTGGTGTGACTATACGGTGAAGTATGGGTGACGACGACGACGACGATTCAGTGAAGTCAGCACAGGCTGAGACACGCTGGGGTATCTGCCGTCGGCTGGTCCGAAGGGGCAGAGATCCTAAGAGGTCCGTTCTTGTGACCTCACTCAACGGTAAAGGAAGAGGTTACGTACTTTCACTTTTCCCTTTCACTTCAGCGAGTCAGCACAGGCTGAGATCGTTGGATGGTCCGAGGAGACAGGTACCCTAAAAGGTCCGTTTTCATGACCTCACCCCACGGTAACGGAAGAGGAGTATGGGTGATCTTACTGATTTTAGTTTTTCTGTACATTATTGTTCATAATTTCTCTACTCTTACGGTCTGGTAGACTGGACAGAGGACTCTTTAGACATACGGCCAGTTCTTCGTTGTCAATCTTGACCTGTACCTTGTTGTCTGTCCAAGGTTTAATCCTTTCCTCATGCAGTTCCGACATATAACAGTGGGACGAATAAATTGAAGATACGTCTCATGTAATACGTTTTACGACCTGACCTACTTCTTGTTCGACCTTAGTTCTAACGGCCCTCTTTATAGTTATTGGAGTCTATACGTCTACTGTGGTGGGAATACCGTCTTTCGCTTCTTCTTGATTTCTCGGAGAACTACTTTCACTTTCTCCTCTCACTTTTCAACCGAATTTTGAGTTCTAAGTCTTTGATTCTAGTACCGTAGACCAGGGTAGTGAAGTACCGTTGTTACCCCTTTGTTAACTTTGTCACTCTCAGAAATAAAACCCCCCGAGGTTTTAGTGACGTCTACCACTGACGTCGGTACTTTAATTTTCTACGAACGAGAAACCATCTTGTCAATACTGGTTGGATCTGTCGTATAATTTTTCGTCTCTGTAATGAAACGGTTGTTTCCAGGTAGATCAGTTTTAATACCAAAAAGGTCATCAGTACATACCTACACTCTCAACCTGATATTTCTTTCGACTAACGGCTTCTTAACTACGAAAACTTGACACCACAACCTCCTCTGAGAACTCTCAGGGAACCTGTCGTTCCTCTAGGTTGGTCAGATAGGATTTCCTTTAGTCAGGACTTATAAGTAACCTTCCTGACTACGACTTCGACTTCGAGGTTATGAAACCGGTGGACTACGTTTCTTGACTGAGTAACCTTTTCTGAAACTACGACCCTTTCTAACTTCCTCCCTCCTCTCCACTACTGTCTCCTACTCTACCAACCTACCGTAGTGGCTGAGTTACCTGTACTCAAACTCATTCGAGACCCTCAACCTGTCCCTTCGGACCACATGACGTCAGGTACCTCAGAGTTTCTCAGTCTATACTGACTCGCTGACTTGACTTGACTTGACTTGTTCACAACTACTCTTATACCTCTTTAAACTTGTGAGGATATAACGACTAATGTGTCGGTGAAACCTTTCGTAAGACCGTGAAGGAGTTTTTCACGGTCAGATCCAAGTTATGTCCTATGTCCTACGAACCCCGACCACGTGACCCTACTGGGTCTCTCTACTATACCTCTCTCTCCACCCTCCCCCCCCAAGTCCTAACCCTTGAGTACATGTGGGCACCACCTAAGTACAGTTACATACCGTTTTGGTTATGTCATAGCATTTCATTTTTAAAAATTTTTATTATTTAAAAAATTTCTTTTTTTTTTTTCACGGTACACTGGTTCTTAACTTTTGTTCACAAGTTTATGAACATGTGTTTGTAAGTCTTGTCGGGGTAAGTGTTCTCGGTTTTCCACCCCTTTTTTGTTTAGAGGTAGTAGACTACTTACTTATTTGTTTTACACCAGAAAGGTATGTTACAATCGAGATTATCTATATCACGATTTACAATATGTCGGTATTTTTCCTAACTTCAGGACTATGTACGATGTTGGAACTTTTGAAATACGGTTCACTTTCTTCGGTCTGTGTTTTCGGGTGTATAACTTAATTAGGTAAATATACTTTACGGGTCTTATCCGTCTAGATCTCTCTGTTTTAGAGATCTCGTCCCTCCTAACTTCCCTTTATCCCTCACTGTCGATTACCCATATCCTACAGAAAACCGCCACTACTTTTACAAGAGTTTAACTAACACCGTTGTCAATGTGTTGAGACATTTACCTGATTTTTGGTAACTTGACATATGAAACTTACCCACTCGACCTACGATACACTCAATATAGAGTTATTCTTTCGACAATAATTTTTGTGTGGATCGATATAACGTGTGATACTGATTTCTTTTCATGTACGCATCTCTTTTTTTTAAGTTTAAAATTTTACGAAACATTACACTAATATATTAATATTACTGTCTTCAAAAATTACTTGGGTTAATTACCTCTCGTTAATCGTGTCCTTAAAGGTTCAATTAAAACACTCGTAAGGTATACCAGAAGTCATTTCTAAGTAAAATAGTAAAAGTTCGGTCTGAATCTTGTAGACCTCTACTCCTGACCTCTTCATCCTATGTTGTAAGGGATTTTCAGTTTACATCTTCTGTCTAATCCTTCCACTGACCGTTCGTGTGCCATCCAGACGTAAGTATGATCGGTTCGTCTCTAAAGAGCACAATGTAGACTCGGGGAAGAGAGAAGAGGGACCGTCAAAGTAAGGGAGAACATTGAAACTGAAGAAGACTTCAGTATTAGGGTTCCGACAAAGGTCGTACTTCGAGAAAGGACTCAAAGTCTGAGGACATCGATAGACGGAGAACATTTATTATTTCGAATAATTATTTGGTGCAAGTAACGATAATTGGGAGAAGAAAATGTTAGTCGTGATGATTCTTATAGAAACTGTAAAAAAACTGGTTTCCGTTTGAACAAAAATTAACTTGTGAGGGGGAGTTGTGTTCCCGGTACGATCACCATTCTACACTCCCCTCACACTTTCCACCCCCTTCCTTAAATTTCGTCAGAGGGTAAACCTTAGGTTTTGTCTATGTAAAGCTTCTGTTGAGACGGGACGAAGAGCGAGGACGGTGGTTCAGTGCTTTATCATTGTAACTCCAACAGGTTTTTGTTTACGACCTCTCCCACACCTCTCTTCTCTTGGGAGGATATGACAACCACCCTTACATTTGACCATGTCGGTGCTACCTTTATCATACCTCCAAGGAATCTTTTACTTTTTATCTCAATGGTATACTGGCACGTTAGGATGAGGACCCGTATATAGGCCTCTTGTCGTACCAGACTTTCCTACGTACGTGGGGTAACAAGTAACGCCGTGGCAAATGTTACCGGTTCTGTACCTTTATTCGTTACATTTACAAGTACCTGTCTACTTACCTATTTTTACACCATGTATATATGTTACGTTATAATGAGTCGGAAATTTTTCTTACTTTATTAGGGTAAACAGAGTTGTACCTACCTGGACCTCTCACAGTATGACTCACTTCATTCAGTCTGTCTCTTCCTCTTTATAGCATACTGTAGGGAATATACGTTTTAAATCTTCTGTACTAAGTTTACTTGAATAAATGTTTTTTCTTTAGCTGAGTGTCTGAATCTCTTGTTTGAATACCAATGGTCCCCCAATCCTACCCCCTTATCTATCAATCCCTCAACCCCTACCTGTACATGTGTGACGACATAAATTTTACCTATTGGTTGTTCCTGGACGACATATCGTGTCCCTTGAGGCGAGTTGCAATACGCCGTCGGACCTACCCTCCCCCTAAACCCCTTCTTACCTATGTACATATACATACTAACTCAGGGAAACGACAGGTGGACTTTGAGTGTTGTGACAATTAGCCGACATGAGGTTATATTTCATTTTTTAAACTTTTTTTATTAACTCTAACAGTTCCTATCCTAGTTTGTTTAGTAGAGTGTCTATGACTGTTCTTCGGTGTTTACGGAGTTTTATCTTCCTCTGTATAAAACCTCTATTAAACGAGGGACGAGACACAAGGACAAGGTGTACGTAATCGGGTAAATTTGGAGGGTAGTTGACGTTTCGTCCACGATTATTGTAAGTATATAAGTCTACCTAGGTCCGACCGTATCATTCAACGAGTTCTAATGTGTCGATCCTTCACTCTCTTACTCTTAAGTCCATGTTTGAGGTGACGGAGTGAGACATCTAGTCTCAGGGAAGGGGAGTCGTGATCACTGTAAACCACGGTCTATTATGACACGGCGCTTCCTACAGGATACACAACATCCCACAAATCCATCGTTGTAACGACCGGAGATGGGTGATCTACAGTTTTGAGGTTACAACACTTTACAGAGGACCCCCATTTTAATGGAGGTCAACTCTTGGTGACGATATCGACCCCTCTTTTGTTTCTTTGGATCGAATTTCTAATTTATTTCACGGTTAGACACTATTGATCATTTGTCGGGTTGGACATAAGTTTAAATCCTACTGGATTACCGTATACGACAATACGATGTAACTAGTCATACCGTCTTTTTGGTTTTCGTCTCTTTTTCTGTCCTTCTTGTTTTCCTTTATTCTCGTAAGAAACCCTTGCTAAGCGAAAATAAATTTCGTTTTGTCTCACCAGGGATTTCTGATGATTTCTTTGTCTGACAATTCTTAACAAGTTCTTCCTCGGGGATTGGATGAATTCGAATTGATTCTCATTCGTCACAAAGGATTTGAGACGAAACATAATTTTAGTGGAACTCTCGAAATTTTTATGACTACGGACTCAGGGTCGGGGATCTCTAACAATAAATTTGTAAGACCTCACACCGGTCTACGGTCCTCGGTCGTGCCCTCTAGGGTGGATACCATTTCCAGTACTCCTTCTCCGGACTACCCGTTTCCGCCTAGTCCTGAGCTCCCTGAGGGACTGGGGTGGATACTGTTCCAGTACGTCTTCTCCGGACTGTCCGTTCCGTCTAGTCCTGAGTTCCCCAGGGGACCTAGATGAACTCGTAGATGGGGGTTTTGGTTTTAGACAGACAATATGATGTGAGAAGACTGTAATTGTCCCCGATAGGGGCTGGTGAAAAGGGACCTTTTAATTGAATCTCGGGGTCAATTATCAGAGGACGTATATTTTCCTCACAGAGTCGAGTTTGGAGAGACGACCGTCAGATCGAACACACTGTCCAAATAGGTGTGAGAACAATGATGCGTGTACTAACAAATGTTGGAGAGTTGGTATTTGTCGTGTCTCTCAAACCTCATAAAACGTTGCGAATCAATCGTATCCCAAAAAGATTTCTATTTTTAGTACAACCACTTCCCAAAGTAACGACTCAATTACTAACGGCGGTCCGGAGGTATGGGAATCCGTGGACCCTCATACAATTAGTTACATTAACCTTACATCTTTTTCTTTATAATATCGAAAATACAATCGTTATGATCTGAAAACTCAAATACTTAAAAAATAAACAATATTTAGTGACATAAGGAGGAAGAAACAATATTTAGCAACATAGGAACGATACATTCTTACATTGAAATAGTGATAGAATTGTGATTCGTCTAGAATTCCCTTTTGTTCAAAAGACTAACTGATTGGAAATAGTTATCTTTCTTTCTGTCCCGGTATTTTACAATTAGCCAGAAGTCTGGTCTTCTATAACATTTGTTTGCATTCTGGGAACATTCTTGTTTCCATACGTTTCTTGTGAGACAGAAATCTATTCCCAGTCTCGTCGTCTGGGACGTACTGAGACGAAGAATGTAAATAGAGATACATGTTGAATTTCATATTTTCGAAGGGACTTTTTATTTCTCTGCCTGGTCCTGGTAAAGGTGCTTTCGGACCAAGGAGGTACAGCAAGAAAGAAAGTTAAGAAAGAGAGAGAGAGAGAATGAGAGGAAAAGTTCGACTAGGGAATCTTGTCTCCGAGAGACGTAAGTGAAAAAACGGACCCGAAGATTCTGGACTGGTCCTTCCGCGAGACGTAGAAGTGAGGAAGCCCTCTGGTTCTCCCGTGGACGTCGGATGTACTTGTCTCTTTCAGGGAACAGACTCCGAAATAACCGAAAGACACATTTGGTTCCTTATAGTCGGAGAAAGAGAGGAGATAAGAGAATTGACGTTTAAGAAAGGAATAGAGAGAGATATAGATATATAGAGAGAGCGGAACGGTAGGTGTGAAACCTATGGGACCTAGGTTGGCCCCGACCTGGAGCCATCGGTCCAACCACCAAAAATTTTCGAGAGGTGTGACGATCACACTTAGGTTTCGATTCTTGGTGACGATATTATTTACTAAGTCGATCATGAAATAAGGATACCCAGAATGGTTAATACGTACAATTTAACTAACGTAAACAAATGGAATTTTCTTTTGGTTTACCAATGGATTATTTAACTCATGTATGTAATAAGAGTTGTTAATAGTTCGATGACTAACTAGTAGTTTAAACATCTACAAGTATCGTAGGATATTGGTCTTTCCTTTCATAAGAGATCGAGGATTGGAAAAGAACAGAGGACAGTGTAAAGGTCATCTTTTACTCGGTTTTTCTACCTTTCCTATAGTTAATAAAGTATTAAAAAGTGTTGTAATATTTGTACACTACCTTCTTAAAAAATTAATAACCCATTTTACATCAAACCTTAATAAATTCCCGGGATTTATCAAAGAAAACCTAATAAGGTTATACAAACCACTTTTATAAAAAATTTTTAAATTGGAACAGGGATGGTAGTACTTGTTAGGTCTTAAGTTATCTATAAAGTCAAAGGTTTTACACTAAATAAGTCTATTGTTTTCCTGTAACAGTAAAAGTAATTATACTTTAATTAATTTCGATAATTATAAGTATTATCGAAAGTTTGATACCTTTTTTCTTGGTACATGAGTTGATTGAAAGATAGTCTGTCATAAAAGATTAGATCTGTGTTGTGACGATAAGTGAGGTTTATATACCGGAAAGTAAGGGACCTGTCAGATCTGGACGGGTCTCATTCGTTATTTCGTCCTATCTGGAAGGGTAGTAAAGAGGTCATGATTCCTAGTAAAGATTGGTACCACTTGTTTTTAAATAGAAAGTTGGTGATGAGACTTCTTATCCCCCACCCAAACGACACACACACACACACACACAGATAACTGTTAAACACACACACACACACAAAATTATTTCTCTTTCAAACCTTCACATTAGTCAAAAGGGTCTAGGACTTTCAGGTATTTATGGAAGTTCTCAGCCCACCTTAAGTTATTTACTATCTTTGAGAGAAGTCTTCCCACAGATATACGGACTATACCGGTATATCTGTATCCGGTACCAACTTCAGAATGAAATCTGTGGTCTTGCTTTTTTTTTTATCGTGACCGGGACCCATCGTCTTTATTGGTTTAAATACATTGTGTATATAAAGGACTCTTAATTCACAAAAAATTAAATCAACTAATGTAAATTAAGGTAAAATTAACTTGTTTACCAGGTGAGATGAGGATGTCAAGAAATAAAATGTTTTTTTTTTTTTTATCCTCCCTCCTTCATATTTACGCATCAAGCTCAGAGGTATCGTAGATCGTTTGACGAAACATACAATTTTATATGGAATATACAAGTTTTAGATACGATACATCATCAACCGACTCCCCTTTCTAGGAACTTGGTGTAGTAAATGATAAGAGACTAAACAAAGTACGTCGCAGACGAAACCTACGCAAGAAGCACGTCACAGGACAACAAGGAAACATTTGACCTCCATTTGAACGTGGTCCTACTTCGGATACTTACCGTTCCTACTGTACCGCGTCCCTTTCTTACCTCGTCTACGTTCGTACCCGAAAAGTACTGATAACTAACTTACTGAGACGAAAGTCAAAGGTAACTAGACGACCGTGACTGACCTAAATGATGATGGCACGAAACAAAGAAAAAAATTTTTTTAAAAAATCACTTTATATCAGTTATATGTTACAACACAATTAAAGACGAGATGTTGTCCCACTGAACGAATATGTGTATAGATGGTACAAGAAAAAAGGTATCAAACTTTCGGTATAATTACTTTTACTGTTATTTAGTGTAAAACCTTTACCTTTGTAAAAAATTATAAGAAAGGGTAATACCAAATAGGGTCCTCTAACCTATATCAAGGGACACGAGACGTCATCCTGACACGAAACAAAGACTCTCAGATATAAAATAAACGGGACCTCGTCATAGAGAGAACACACATCCAGTAAAGGGACTCTGGAGGCACATAGGTCCTTTGTCGGCTCTCGACTCTTCGTTCAGTTTTATGAAGACTCGTTGATTTTATCTGCACTGACACAGAGGTGACAGGTTTGTATGTTTCGGTTTTCGAGAAACCTCGAGAGACATGTATTAAGATCGTTTGGACTAACATACTAAAAGATTGTCCCGTATGATCTTCGTCGTTTAAACCACCCTCTAATCCTGTCTTTCCGACGGTTTCTGACTCTACAACCGTTGGTGTTTTTACTGTGGACTGTCCGTCGTTCTCTCTTTTTCTGACGTCTCGTTTTTTCTTTTGGGCAGTTTTATGTAGTTCATTTAGTTTTGAGTCGTCTCTCAACTAGTAAGGTACATCTCCGTTTATTGGACTATGAAGTTGATGTGTGCTTTTGTAGTAACATAAGATCGTACCCTTTCTTTGACTGTAAATAATGTCATTCGTGTTCTATCTTTCTTTGTTTATAGAAGTCCTTTAACATCCTCTGTCGTCCTCTCATATGTTATAGAAAATCTTTCTAAAGATCGTTTTTGCGAAAACAATAACAAAAACACAATTCTCTTTATTCTTAGTCATTTGTCTTTTTTTTTAGCCTAGGTATTCAGTAAATGTATACGGTGAAGAAGGGATCGTATGACCTAAGTAATCCGTAATAACATAAAGCTTGTTTCGTACTTTTAGAGAAAATTTCACAGTCCAAGACGTTTATAGTGATACTGTCGTTATTACACTAAATCCTTCCTCTCTTTGTGTGCGTATCTGTCTATGTCTTTCTTTCTCTGACGATTGAGAGACGGTACCGTCTCCAACCATGGTACGGAAAAGTGTCGGTGATACGACAGATAAAGTTGATACTGTGTATTGAGTAAGACGAAAATTTATTTCAGTAGTAATAGTAGGTAGTCTAGTACGTGAATACATGATAAGTATTACAAGTAAGACTACGGACGGATTATAAGGTACAAGGATTTAACGAAGGTAAAGTGGTTAATAGGTATTTGTTATGACATTATTTGTAGATGTGCATATATCGATAATACAGGAAAATATCAAGACTTAATGATAGTTTTCTCTTTTAAGGAGTTTGACCGTAATCTTTATCGAGATTTTACTCTTTGAAAGGACCACCAGGTAACCGACTCTGAGACTCCCCCGGGACCAACCTAGGGACCAGTCCCTCGATCTGGGGGTGTACAGTGTTGATTTCTAAGACGTACAGGCAACTTCTAGTTTCTAGAGTTCCCGGTGTTGATTCTGGACCCCGTCGGTTTATCTCTTTAGTTTTCTTTCCTTTTTTCTTTGTAATAGACTTCTCACTGGATGAAATGTTCCACCGCCATTTTTTCTTTTCGGCATCGTGGTAGTTTCGGGAGAAGGGTCTAATCGTCGCTAGACTTGGAGAGTGGACCTCGGACGAAGGAGGGTGGCGGGATTTAACGGGGTCTTGGCTCTGAGTAAGTCAATTGGCGAAGTGTCTATCTTTTGACGTCCAAGACCGACGGTAGACCACCTGTAAAGTACTGTCACGACGACTTAAGTCTAGGTGCGTAGATTCCTCGATGCCGACAATGTGTAATTCGTGTCGGTACTTCTCCTGGGCCACCCGTAGTGACAAGGAGATAATTGTCTACTTCTGCCCGAGTTTCTTCATCACTGATCTAGTTCCAGTGTGTTCATTCCCTGTTTCAGTCTAGAAGGTAGGGGATCTTATTCAGAAACAGGTAAAGCACTCGACAACACACACTTATGTTAATAGGTACGGTTCGTTTTAGACTTTTGTCACCCCCTTTGTAATACTTGGACTAAAAGAGAATTAGGTATTCTCCCTATGACGTGTCATAAACATCCATCCACACGAAATGAAGACACGGTACTGGACATTCTATAGAGCACTCTTGTCTTTTGTACGGTACACACTTTACTTCGAGAGTCTTTGGGACGGTGTAACAACCCATGGTCACTAAAATCGGTCCACTTCAATTGTTATAATAAATCTCTAACGACAACAAGTCAGCGATTCAGAATAGTCCGATAAACGTTGGGGTACCTGTCGTCGTACGTTCCGAAGGACAGGTGTCAAACGGTCTCAAACAAGGCAATTCAGTCATTACAGTAAGTTGGTAGAGAAGGAGACAACGGGGGGAGAGGAAGAAGGGGTCGTAGTCCCAGAAAACGTTAGGCAACTGACAAGGGTAGTCCACCGGTTTCATAACCTCGAAGTCGTAGTCAGGAAGGTAACTTACAAGTCCCGACTAAAGGAAATCCTAACTGACCAAACTAGAGGAACGTCAGGTTCCCTGAGAGTTCTCAGAGGTCGTGGTGTCAAACTTTCGTAGTAAATCTCTACTTGAAAATGGCTTAGGACTCCAACAACTTCTATTTTATTGAAATTTTTTGTTACACTTCCTTTTCTTAACCTTTGAGTGAACCGTTTTTTATATAATACCTTGAAAACCACATGTCAGGTGTGAGTAAATTTACACTACTGTATACAGTGACATCACAATCCCGGCATTCTTATTCCGTAAAGGGTAATGAAATGTAAAGAGGTAGTTATTGATACATGGTACACGGTAGACCACCTACTTCTACCCATGACAAAACACCTAAATTAGATATCTGTATTGTCACGAAATATTAATATCGATAAATTTGTTTTAAAAAATAATGAACCTTTAGACCTATTGGAAAGTATTTAATCAACCAAGATAGGGTGTGGTTAGGGAATTAGTAGAAAAATTTAATGACTACTTCTTAAAGTAGATGATTTCTAAGTTTTGGTAATTTCTATTCGAGTTTTTTTTTTTTTTTGATTTCCTTCAGGGGGGGGGTTTTTTATTCGAGTCTTACAAATATACCAGTCAACTGGTCCTGGGAGCAATGAAGAGTTTTTTCATGACTAGCGAATTATATTATTATATTTGTCCCTAATTAGAAAACGGACAAAAGGTGTAGAGTTCTTTAAAGTATTCTTAGGGAAGTAATAGGATAAATTCAAACGTCTATACGTTTATTAGTGTTAATAACAGGGTAAAGTAAAGAAAAAATTTTAAAATGACTTCATATCAACTAAATGTGACAACACAATTTACAGACGACATGTCGTTTCACTCAGTCAAAATGTATATATATAAGAAAAGGTAATAGAAAATAGTGTTCTATAACCCATATCAAGGAACAGGATATGTCATTCTGAATAACAAATAGGTAAGATATATAATTATATTATCAAACTTAGAGAATTAGGGTTTACGGGTTAGGTAGGGAGGGGTTGGGACAGGGTAAAGTAAATGGGAACATACACTGGTCATAAGTAAGGGTAAATCATACTACCCGACACTACTGTGTCTTGGTTTACTCCGGTCCGGGGTCGAGAGTCCACAACATGGTAACTTACTTTCTACGACTCTTCATTTACATGTTGACATCTTAGGGTACACAGTGCTTATGGCGTACCGGGTCTAGAAGGAAACTATTTCCTGAACAGGGTCATCGGCTCTCGGTGGAGTAGGTCACGGTACCTGGAACGGTCCCCGAGTTCAGATGACTGACGAGGCACACCCGTTTGTATCCGGGCCGGTAGAACTGGGATGAAGGCTGGTAAGTCTTCCCGGGAAGAACTAGGACTCTACAGACGTCCCAGGTACTTTTGACAATAAACCGGTGTACGTTCGGGTCGAGAAAAGAGATGGGGTCACCAAGAATTGACCTCCACCAAAACGTGGGGGAGGGTCCCTATAAGCCGTCACAGACGTCGATAACAACCAGTAGTGTCGATTCCCCTTCTCCCCACCCCGAAACTCCATACCTGAGCTCTTACAAAGGTCCGTTCCCTCGACCGAGGGTTAGTCGAAGACGTGTTGTGAGTGCGTTGTCTCCCGCGGACTCCCTAGGTTTCTCCGGGTGTTCTAATCGAAGCTGAAGGGTATGGACCGCCCTACGAGATATGAACGCGTAGGGACTCCCCCTGAGACCTCGACCCACAGTGTCAAGTCCTAATAAGACTTGATGAAGGTGGGGAGGGTCCTAAGTGACTGTCCTCTGACGACACTGTATACCGAAATTCCTGGCATCTTCAGTCACCGCGAGAAAGTTCCCTACCAAGAGTTGATCCCCGTTTAAACTGGGAGGGGCCGTTCCCGCACCCTTTAAACCGTTGGAGACCAACACTGTTTACCACGATGACCGTGCGTCACTTATCTCCGGTTCTTACGACGATTTTTAGGACGTCACGGGTCCTTGGAGCCTCCAGTTAGTGCGGTTCCCAGTCTTTGGGACGAAACTACTCCGGGAGGAGAATTTCCTGGGCAATTTCGAAACGATTTTAGGTCAATTCCGAATAAATATTAAACTCAAAATCCGGACTCCGATTACTTTCTTTTATAGTCCGTTCTCCCACTCCTTACCAGCCTAAAAAAGGGTGGTCTACCGCGGTTTTCTGTCCAATTTTTATAGTCCGTGCGCCCACTCCTTACTATCCTAAAAAAAGGTGATCTACCGTGGTTTTCTGTTCATTTTTATAGTCCGCGCTCGCACTCCTTACGATGCTAAAGAAAGGTGGTCTACCACGGTTTTCTGTTCAAAAATTTTTAGGTTGGAAGTCTTCGGTCAAAGAGACGTTCCAATCTACAGACCTCATTGTTACTGGTAGAAAGGTTTTCCCTAACAATGAAAAATTCACGAATCAACAGGAGTGGTACCTATAAAAGTACGTACACTTACTGTTACTTATTATTACTTTTGAGACGGACCTTCTACTATTTTTGTCCCGGTGGAGGAGTCAGTCAATACCTTAAAGGTGAGGGACATCGTTGGTCACACACCCTCTTAGTTCGATAGAAGAGTGGAACTAGAGTGAAAATCGACCGATGGACTGGTTGTCTGTCATGGTTCTGAGGAAATGGGGATCCTACCGACTCACTACCGGAAGACCGGTAATCACCTTAACCTCGTCTTCACATCCTTTTTCTCAATATCAATTTCGTCACTAAGAACCACCCCACCCTCCTCCATACATGACCGTAGATTACCCATCTTCGGTCATTACGACACTTTGTTTCATGTTGTGTGTTCGCTTAAGAGCCTTATGTCTTAATAGGTCGGAGGTTACACTTAATACAACTCCACCCTTTGGTATAGAATGGTCACCAGGGGTTGTAAAAATCATGGTCCCTGACCAAAACACCTTCTGTAAAAACGGTACGTGGACCCGTCTCACCCCTACCAAACCCCTACTAAGTTCGTGCATTGTAAATACCACGTGAAATAAAGATAATAATAACGTAGTCGAGGTGGAGTCTAGTAGTCAGTAATCTAACTCCTCCAACCCTGGGGACGGAGTCTACCTTCACCGAAGTGGAAAGAGGGAAGGGTGACCGATCTTCTTTCCACGTTACCACATCGTAGAACCTGGTACACACGGTTCCATCATTCGGTCCCTCGGACTTAGATGTTCCGTCCACCTTAAACTCAGGGATCGGACCACGCAGAGGGAATGTTAAGACTTGTGGAATGTAGGTCTGTCTCTCTTATATATACTCACACATATATGTGTATGACTGTCATGATAACATATATTCAGTATCTTGAGGTCATTGATGTGCTGGACTTTGTATGGGTGAGGTCCAGACGAAACAACACGAAAAGGCTACACCCGGGGGACTCGAGAAAGAGGGACCATGGAAGCGAAGAGAGAAAGGAAGGAGGGGACTACACCAAAGAAGGGAGGTCATCTCTAAGGTGGTCCTGGGTTAACTAAATAGTCTGAGTTAGGTATGGACCGAAAAGGTTCTTCTGTGGTGTAGGGATGAGAGAGGGGTGGGAAGATAGGAATCTATAGAATTAAGGAGGGTGTAGGTTGAAGACCTCTTGTTTAGAACAGATTTTATTGGTGGGAGTTATATTTGTGTGAAAGACCGGGAATGGGTCGATACAAAAGACGTGTCTTGAATGGTAACACATGTTACTACAATAAATAACAGACACGAGATGAGTTGTCTCACAAGTTTTAAACTCCATTTTTTGACAGAACAAATGGTAGTATATAGGTCATTTACCTAATTGTGACAGGGTATCTGTATATATTATACGTTATACGTACGTTATACAGAACGTGCGGGGTATATCTTACGACTTACAAGATCGCCGGTGTAATTATTTCATTTTTCTATTTCCACTTTAATTTAACAGAATAAATTGGATTTGCCAGGAAGGGATTGTACAACAGTGATAAAGTTTCACTCTATAGAAGGTAAGAAAAAGAGTTTGCTTAAGACGTTATCGATGACACATTAAATGGGAGTTTCGGGTGGAGTTATGTCTGATGTAGAGTTCGAGAGTTGTCGGTGTGTCCCGTTTACCGACACCACCTGACGTCTATACCTTATTATGGACTAGTATCACCCGTAGGTATGTCTAAATGAAAAGAAGGTGTCATAAACTAAGAAGATCTCATATTGTTGTTGTACCATTATTGCAAGTGTGGTAACTATTTTGGATTAACTTGATCGAGAGATGAGAATAATCCATAAACAAAGGTTAGAGACCAAAAACTTTATTAAGACGTTACTCGTAGGCCAAATACACACAAAAAGAAATCCTATTTTAGAGTCTTCACTTGTAAGATCATATTTATATACGGGGGAGAGACGAGAACGACGTAAAACGGTTTGATGGGACCCTTCCATACAGTGAATCTAAAGGTCACTAAATACGAATAATAACTAGGAAACTCTGGGATTGTCGTCTCTATAACGATTAATAACACTACTATTTTTTACGATTAATTATCCGTGATTACAAACAGACGATAGTATATGGTCCGTGACACGTGACCATAATCAATGAAAAAGCCCTGCTGTTGGACTCCGAATCCCTCCGATCTTAGCCTGAGTTTGCGTGGAGACATACTGATAAAGTTTCAGCCCCACAAAGGAGACCCGGCGTTGGTGCGAGGCAAATTTTTTTTTTTTTTCCTTTTCCGATTGATTTATGTTCCCTTGCTTCCACTCTTGCAACTCTCTTCTCGTTTCTCAATTTACGGTTCTTTGACAACACCTATGCCGTGGGCGCATCTTTGCTCGTGTGGGGCGGGTGACGGCCTAGGGTGGGCTCACGGCGCTAGGCCAGTGATATCGCCGGCAGGGGGGCGACCGTCTCGGGGTAAGGCGCGGTGCGGGGAACGCACCACGCCTTGCACCGCGCCTTGCACCGCGAGTACACTGCAGTGGCGCCCCTCCCGCCCTCAAGGCCGCGCAGCGTCGGTGCACTAGGCGCGGCCTTTGGAAGAAGATCAGTGGGGGCGTTCGCGGAGGGCGATCAAAGTCGGTCAAAGGTTAGCCTTTATCCAGGGTCGAGCGGGTGGCGGGTCCTAAGCGTTCGATGCTCGGAAGCTCCACTGCGCAGGGGAGACCCCTGCCAACCCAAAGTAAACCCCTCACTTCCTTCTCGGACCTCAAGGGACTCGGACTGAAGGAGTCTCCGGTCCTCTCGAATCTCCAACAGTCAGTGTAACAGCATAAATAGTGGCAGGGCGCCCTTATCCACCCGGTCTCCGGATACTCTGGGGGATTTAGTAACCACCACTTAACACTCTCCCCTGCCCAAGGTCTCGGAGGGTCGAGACGGCACGTAGTCTTAGTGACCGAACGAAATTTTACGGGATCGGAGGTAGGGTCTGGTCTATTCAAGTTTAGAGAGCTTCACCCCGGGTCCATAGCTAATAAAAATACTTTCGCGGGGGCACGCTAAGGCCACAAGGTCCATTGTGAAATTCGATCCAGACTTGCCACTTGAGCGAAACGGGTGAGTCTCGTCATAGCCTTGTCTTCTATCGGGTCCAGTCGGAGTAAGAATCTTCCTACAGATACTATAACCGGGCAGATGGGGTTTTAACCCTAAAAGAGAAAAGGGAGCGTACAACTGGAGATACCCTCTAGACTCCAAAACTACCTTCAATAGACCTCTTATAAACAGTGGATGTTAGAAGGGACGAGGAATGGACACCTCCACCTTTTCCAGAAAAGGGAGAAAAGAAGGAGTCACTAATTCACTTCAGTCTGGTCACCGGTTGCTTCATGGAAAATCGAGACTTTAGAACTCTCAAGGAATCATATCTGGTCTACTAAGACTTGTTAAAAAAAAAGTCCTTACTAAAAATTTCAACAAAGTGTTCGATCCAAGACATAAGTCCACAAAAAGTGCAATTCAGTCTTGTAATGAACTTTCAGATCTGACTTCTAATTATCATTGTGTTTAGTGTAAAGACCGTAATGAAACTCTCAAGGGTACTTAACACCTCACCCACATTGGAAATGTTCATGTCAAATATAATTATATCAAATATCCTCATTGTCAGGGAAACCCCACCGTAACACTTGTTTTTAGTATATAAAAGTTTCTGGCAATCGATCATTGAGACCCAACCGTCTTGACTTCCGTTCAAGTGTCCACATGTCTAGAGACTAATAAGCAACGACACGATCCGTTCATATATTTGATTTCGAGGTCTCTCTCAAAAGTAAGATTTTCACAAAATATCTACCGTTTCCTCATAAAACAAAAAATCCCACGTTGTAAATTCCTATCCCACTCTATTCTTCCTATCCTTCTTTTTAACTTGTTTGTTCGTATCTCATCTCCAACCTCTTCAGTGTTTTATCTACGACTTGAGGACCTTGAAGTAAGGTTCATTGATAAAGGTTCACTGACCAAGGTTTATTGATCAGTACCAATCTCGGAAAAACCAATTAAAGGGTAATGGACAACACAAGTACTCAGTCCTCAATTAAAACGAACCCCCACAGGAGGATAAAGTGTGTCCCTTAAACCACTCAATCACTGTACCCCTAACCACTTGAACCCTTATTTATGTAAGTGTTTAGGGAGTGGGAACGACTGTTTACTTTGTCACGGTAAGTCACCCACGTTATCCTAAACATACTTTGTCTTCTCAACAATTGATAGGAAAGTCGGAAGGACGAAGGAGTGGACACGGAAGAAACACTATAACGAAGAAAAACGTTGTTGGTCTTCTCATGTGACCCCAAACCTTACCTCCCTTACTTTTCCTTTAGTTTGAGTCCAAACCCCGAGGAAGTGGGCAGTCAAACTTGACAATCTCCGTTTCTCCCCGTCCGGAAGACTTGGGGTCGAGCACCCGAACATCCTCCGGAGAAGGACCGTCTTTACCTCGAACCGGACGACTCCCACCCTTTTCCGGAAAGTCTGAACTCGGTAGAGACTACAGGTTTAGTGACTCGTCCCTGGTACGGTTCGGCGTCCTCCCTCGGAGACTCCCGTCGTTCGGTCTACTTAAACGGTCGGAGTCTAACATCGATCCCCACTGTTGCTCTTCGAGACGAGGGTTTTTTGGAGGAAAAGAGTAAATATAATCAACTCCTTCAACGATGGTCGTTCACACAATAACCCTCTGTAGAAACTATCCCAATAATGGGTATAGGTCTCTAAGGCATCTTGACGTACACTGAGACAGACATTAAGTCTAAAGAGATGGTACGTCAGTAAGTAAAACTCGTCAGAGGTCGTCTGGACCACAAAAGTTGGAACTTTGTTACATATGACTTCCGGATTAATCTAGGGGGTTTAAGATACCAACGGAGTCTTGGTTTAATCACTCTCGGAATATCCTTTGAACGTATTGATTAAATTACGGGTTTTGACTTACACAAAGAAACGTTTTGAGTGTTTCATCTCCTCAGAAGTACATAAGTTAAAAGTCTTAAGATCACCCTTTCGTCCTATCTCTCCCTTTAGGTCAATGTCTTATAGGTAATAGCAAAGTTTCCCTTAAACACAAAGTAGATAGACCAACGATACTACACAGGATCTGGGATATAAATATTCTTAGATTTATCCGTCAATTTTCTAACATATGTCACACTGATGGAGAGTTGTTTCGGTGTAACGAATATCAACCTTTAAACGTTGGTGAACCACCTTTAAAAGTCCCTGAGTTACCTTTATCAGTGCAAAATAAGTAACTTTTAGTGTTTCGAGAACAGACAACAACAAGCACATATCAATCCGTAAAAATTTACATAGAGAGTCTTATTCGGCTCAGTAACTTCTTACTCACGTAAAAAATTCTTCCCGATATACCCTTTTACATAGTAAGTTCTGAGTCTCCGTGACAGAAAGCGGACACCCGGAGACGTCACAAAGCACTTACTGGAGTCACGACAAAAAAAGGAAGGAGGAGACAACCGACTCCTGTCTGTTACTTAACCCAGAGACACGAGCGGACCCGAGTCGACCCGTCACTGATAACACGGTAACAGGAGGGACCCCTCCCGACGGGTCAACCATCCCGACACCCAGGGTCGGAGGGGACTGTAGTTGGGAGAGGATAGTCGAGGTGAAGGGTGATCCTCTTCTCAATGGTGCGTCAGGTGCTTCGGTCCGCGGTATTTTCTCATGTTCTGCGAGGACCCTTCCACCCCTTCCTTTCTAGCTTAATTTCTGGTGACTTTCCCGTAGAGGGTAGACGACAAGGGTATTCGAAAGAAAAGAAACGCTACCATCATTACACACT
Organism: Capra ibex; assembly: GCA_006410555.1. Classification (NCBI taxonomy): domain Eukaryota; kingdom Metazoa; phylum Chordata; class Mammalia; order Artiodactyla; family Bovidae; genus Capra; species Capra ibex. Next base: position 49,585,970 of record SJYO01038709.1, read on the forward strand.
TTCATGACGCCATCACAGTTCTTAAGAAAATTACAACCGAAAAGTCTTCGGGGGCGTCAAAATAATCCAGGAATTCGAGAGACACACCTTTCTTATGGTCAAAATTTTTCAATTGTCCCGGGTAAGGAGTTCCTCCAAGAGTGGAAGGAAACCCACGACTGTTTACGTCAGTCGACCCTTCCTATACCCAAGGAAGAAGGTCCCTTATCTGTGAGCTTTGAGAGAGGACGAAGGACAGGGAACAACCCAAGGACGATCCGGGTCCGTCGAACATCCTAGAGGTCGTCTTTAGTCGTATACGAAAGACTCGGGACAACTAACTAGGAAAAAAAGGTCCTCAATCTTAAAACAAAACAAAACAAAACACGAATTAATTCAGAAATTCCAGATACATCGAGAAATTCTTTATCAGGCTAAACGAATAAATCAGTGTCTGTCCTAAGAAAACAGGGGTCATAATCCTTGACCAGTGGCACTAACGATAACCAGTATTAGTCAAAAGAACAAACGTGACCAGAATAAGACTCGGACTATTGAAGACTCGACACACTCTTAGAGTCAAGAAGGTGACTAAAGATTCACGTTTCGTTCTTTGTCCATCCTACGAGTCGTATGACTCCCGTCCCAGAGATGTCGTAGTATTACCTAATTGTAATCCCTCTTCACCCGTTCACTACCGGGTACTGATTCTTACGACAAATGCAAAAATGACCCACCAGAAAAGTTAAATTATTTTTTCTCCTTCCGACACATCGTCCTATACACCGGGTGTCCGGGTCTCATAAACCGGGAAATCTCTTTTTTAAACGACCATATTTTATGGTTCTCATTATGACCTTTATCGGTCGATTGTTATTAATATTTCCAGAGACGTTCGATGAGAAAGAAATCTTTACAAAAAGATATGAAATAGTACAAACTAAACTCTCTCTATTAACTAATTAAACAGTAAGTAAGAGTCCTTGATATAAAAGTTGGATTTCTTTTAAAAAATAAATAATAAAAATAACTTCATATCAACTAAATGTCACAACACAATGAAAGTCGATAAGTCGTTTCACTAAGTCAGTATGTAAGAAAAAGTCTAAGTAAAGGAAATATCCAATAATGTTTTATAACTCATCTCAAGGGACACGATATGTGATTCAGGTACAACCAATAGACAAAATATATATCATTACACATATACAATTAGGGTTTGAACATTAAATAGGGAGGGGAGTAAAGGGGAAACTATTGGTATTCGAACACACACAGAGAAAGACAAAACATATATTCAATTAAACATATATAAAAAAAATCTAAGGTGTATATTAGCTATGAGAAAAATTGACTCATAGATATCCTAAAATTCTTGGAATTTCTATGAATTTTACATTTTCGTATACTGTGTATCCAAAACCCTATACTCCTCCCTTTTTTCATCTCGGTTCCTGTCTTACTCGTCGTATAACTTGCATCTCGGACTCATGAGATTTGTACGACCTTCTACCGTCGTCTAAACTGACATTCACAGGGTCACCGGTCTGTTACTCCTTTCGTATTAATCATTTTAGCTGTTTCAACGGACATAAGGTACTACCTACATTTAAGTAGAAAGGAAGTACCGGACCCAGAATTTTCTCCGGTTGGAGAGCCGTCTACTTAATTATTACGAAATATCTATCAGCCGTGGGTCCCGACTTAGACTCACTGAAGACTAGGTTCACGTCCTTGACCGAAAGAAGTAGGGTTACGGAACAGGACCGACGAAAGAACGGTTTCACGAGTCTCACGGAAAGTACTAAAGACTCCGTCACCTTGTACCGTCAGAAAGACAGTTTAATAAACAACTTAGTTTACGTATGATTCATTGGTGAGGAGTTTCATCGTGAGGGTAGGGAAAAATGAGTGTCGGTAACTGTAAACTTGACGGACTGTTTGCACTACTTAATGTGAGCTTGGAGCATTTGTCAACAGATGACACAGTGCGTAAACGGACTGAAGAGCGAGACGTCTCCCCTCGGAGAGTATTCGGTAAAACACATAAACGTCTTATAACCATGATGACAAAGATTTCGGTCTGACCTGAAAGGGTTAATATTTATTTTTGTCCCAACGGCCCTAGACGTCATCACAAGTTAGTGTCATTACAAATAATGTATAACCTTCGACAGTCTAGAGGGTAAACTCTAGCAATTATAAATGTAACTAGACCAAGATTCATGTCTCTTTCGCTACCGTGGGGTGAGATCATGAGAACGGACCGTTTAGGGTACCTACCTCCTCGGACCATCCGACGTCATACATAAAAGATTCCACATCTTCAGTCCTAAGTTTTGAGAATAATTAAAGGGGTTCTACGTGTCTACAGAGGATCCGAAAAGATTAAATTAAGGATACGATTAACAATAAGAGACTTTGTTTAAACTAATTCTTAGTGTACTTCAAGTGAAATAAAAAAATAAAAAAAAAAAAAAAATAATAAAAAAAAAAAAATTTAAAAATTAAAAAAAAAAAAAATTTAAAATTTTAGTAATTAAGAATGTACGCAAGGGTTTGTACTTGGGGGGAGGGTGGAGGGAGGGGTGTTGTAGAGAGACCCAGTAGGGGTACGTGGTCGGGGTTCGTTCGACGTGGGACGCAGTCTGTACCTGACCGCTAAGTTAAGAATGTACTGTCATATGTACAATATTAAGGGTAAGAGGATTTAGTAGGGTGGGAGAGGGAGAGGGAGACTCA
>SJYO01038709.1:49589274-49809111 GCA_006410555.1 Capra ibex
AAAATAAAAATGAAATAAAATGAAATGTTATGACATAACCAAAACGGTATTTAACTGTACTTAGGTGGTGCCCACATGTACGCAAGGGTTTGTACTGGGGGGGGGGTGGAGGGAGGGGTATTGTAGAGAGACCGATTTAGAATTTTCTACACCAGTTAAATTGAATAGTCAAAAGGTGTAATTGGTATCATTTTGTAGACTACCTCCAATGTCTTATTCAGCTATAAAGAATTCCGAACCTCTAAAAGTTTAAGATGGGATATCAATTCACTTCATCCTCTTTATCCTGAAGAAGTCATCGACTAAAGGTCTCAAAGTTTTGGGTTCATGGACAAACGAGTCGCAGTACAACACAATCCCCAAAGTAGAGTATCTACGAATTTAAGAGCACGCAAAATCCGATAACGAAAACAAATTGAAAAAAGAATCCATGTAAGACCATATACGACCGTGAAACTCGTAGAGACTTGGGAACTTGTCCTCCCCATCTTAAATTCAGACAAAATTTATTCAACATTTTCCACGTCGACGTTTAATTTGAAATGGAACTCCACAAAGGACGGCATAGTCATTTACCGTTCTCTATCCATAACCCCTTTACCGGTGTTTGGAGTGTGGTGACCTGACTGGACTACAGACGGGACCTGAACAAGAAAAGATCAAAGCCCCGAGTCAAACCTGAAGGTGTCAGTCTCTACCTCCGTTTCCATTCTAAAAAGAAAAATTGAGTACTCTCCTTTTTTTTTTCCATGTAAAAGTGAAATTTTCAGAATCACAGAATAACGTACTACCTCATCTCGTTTCCCTATGTAGTCTTTCGATATTCATTTCGTGGTACCCCACACGTCGATCCGTCGAAGACAGGGTCCGTGGCTCCCGGGCGTCCACAAATCCCCGGTCTCTCCCTCCCTGGTCTTTTGTAGTAGGAGTCATTAGGGGCACGAAGAGCCGTCCGTAAAGATTGAACCTTAGCCAGTGAAGTAACGTCGTCCAACTTTCCAGGTCATACTATCCGTCACCGAGGAGTAACGAGGGACGCACAGTAGATTTTTACTAATAATAATCGGAGACAGGGATCAAAGTAGTCCCTCTTCCTTTACCGTTGGGTGAGGTCACAAGAACGGACCTCTTAGGGTCCCTGTCTCCTCGGTCCACCCGACGGTAGATACCCCAGCGTGTCTCAGTCTGTGCTGACTTCACTGAATCGTCGTCGTCGATCAAATAGTACCCGACGGTAGAGTAATAAGTCACGGATGGAGTACACGCTCATGAAGTTTTGTTCACACGTGAGTACCCGCACCTGGACAGAATATAGGAGAAACCGAGGGTCCGTAGGATTACTCCTCCTCCATAAATCATCTATGTGTCATTTTTCCAATCAACTAATTGACAAACTTCCAAAGAAAACTCCGACTTGGGGACACCACAGATCGGACGTCAGAGACACAAAACATCGGCCTTAGGTGTGTTCGAGGGCTCAGAACCAGGAGAGTAGGTCAAATACGTTCCATGACCGTCGTAATGGTAGTTCGGTACCGTACCTACGCGTCGGTGGTCTCACGGATAGCCTTCCGCCACCTTAGTCAGGAGTGAAGGGGCACCATGATGGGTCGGGGACTGGAGTGGGTCTCGCGACGGCGGTTCCCACCGTGTTCAGGAGTCAAGACGAGGTTCAGAGGGAGCCGGAGGCCCCTACGGACGGCGTCCGCAAGTGCGGGACCGTTCGGCCCTGGTGCTGCTGCGTCGTGTCTTTTCGGTCGGTTCAAGTGTCTCCTGTTACTCTCGCTCAGGCTGCTGACGCCGTATCACACGCTGGACTCGTTGTACCACTAGTGCCTACTCGACGCGGTCATGAAGCGCCTCTGACTCGCCGTGGCCCTCCTCGAGGCATTCATGTCGGGTGGGGTAGAGCCCGGACAGAAGGACGGGAGTACATGTTTGAAGATTGGGGAACGAACCCAGGTCCATTATTAGTTTGGGTCAGGATTCGGACCTTTTTCGAGAACACTACACCATGGAGTGAATGTAATCAAAAGGTGTCAACAAAGTTATATCCTGAAAAAAAAAAAAATTAAGAATACATCACCACCACCAACAAATCACCGACCGAGTCAGCACAGACTGAGATGTTGGGATACCTGACATCGGGCGGTCCGAGGAGACAGGTACCCTAAGACGTCCGTTCTTGTGACCTCACCCAACGGTACGGGAAGAGGTCCCCTAGAAGGGGTGGGTCCCTAGTTTGGACGTAGAGCCCACAGAAGACCCAGTCGTCCCTCTAAGAAATGGTGACTCGGTTACCCCTTCGGGAAAAATTTAAGATCTTGTTTTGAATAGGATTGTCATGGAGATAGCGCCTTAAAATCCGTCATGTGACCTACCTCATAAACGTACGCACACACACACACACGTAAGGGATCGGATGTGTCGTCGGGAAGTCCCGAAATTCGGGTAAGGTGTGTACTCCTTTGACCTGAAGGAGTGTACACTTTGGAGTCCTCCGAAGACCTGAACAAGATACTCTGGTTGATCATTAAACGGTAATCCTAAGTTTGGTTCCAGACAGGTCAGAGACACGAATAAGTAGACCGTGTTCGAATCCTTCATCTAAAACAGGGACTCTGGTAAGCCGAGGAGTTCATGATAACGGTCAAGTGACCATGTGTTGACTCTCTGACGGGACCACGTCAGAGAAATTCGGTGGTTCAGAATTTAGAGTTCGAGGGAAGTTTTACCTCTGGTCACTCTTGGATTTGTCCCGTCGTTTTACGGACCATGAATGGGAGAGAACAAACTAGGAAGTGACACCGACAGACAGGGATCCCAATCTCTTAACACTATTACCAGAATATAGAAGTCAGTCTTTCATCCTTGAAAGAATTAAGGAATCATTGAACGGTGTTTTTTGACTTGAACAAGAAACATGAAAGGAATGATAATTCTCAGTGGTCGGGTAAATGTAACATTCACAGAGATTGTCTGTACGTTTATGATAAGAGGGACAATGTTGGTCACACACACGAAACAGTGAGTGTACACAGTCTGAGAGACGCTGGGGTACCTGACATCGGAGGGTCCGTGGAGACAGGCACCCCTAAGAGGTCCGTTCTTATGACCTCACCCAACGGTACGGGAGGAGGTCCCCAAGAAGGGGTGGATCCCTAGCTTGGGTCCAGAGGACATAACATACGACTATGAAATGGCAGACTTGGTGGTCCCTTCGGGTAATGTTGGTCATCCGTCAGAGTTATAACAAAAATAACGTAAGATTAGTATATATAAAATGAATCTTAAAAGATCATTTGTCTCCGTATCTTTGGACCCCTACACACTAAAAGCAAATGTAGAACTAACTAGACATACAAGGATTACTACCCACTCGTAAAGAACTACGGGGGACTCACGTTCCTTGACTCGTCACACACATTTAGGAGCACCGGAAATCATAGACGGACACCAAGAGTGATTTGATGAGTAAGTCAACAAAATGAAGGGAAGAAAACTAATTTGACAACCGAAGAAAAAACGTATAGTCTTTCATGTAGGTTTGTTTAGAAAAATTTTGATGAAAGAAATGTGTGTCTTATGTACAGAAAGGTACTAGAAGTCTTTATTTAAAATGAAAAAAAGTTTTATGTAACCTTTATTGGTACCCAGATTAAATTTTCGTATATTTGCCTACTCCCTCCCAGCAGTGACCTCGTACAGATGAACACAAACCTTACGACAATGTCCGAAAACCTTTTCTTTTATACTCCTTCGGTCACGAATAAAGAGAACAGGAATGGGTTCCGTCTTCTACTACAAAAAGGACGGTCTTTCTCGCGATGAAAACACTGTCTTCAACATTAATTCCTACCCTCGTTTGGGGTCGGTAGATTTTCCGGTAAAACTTACTGGACGATTAAAATTTATTTGGACTTTATAGTAGATATGGGTTCACTCCTCAATCTTCAAAGACTCACTCGCATCCTCTGTTCCCGTAGACGGGACATTCGTAACAGTCCAGGGGCCCTCTGTACTCTCAACAGACCGCTCCCACTTTTATCCGAAACCACAGTCTTAGCTTAGAAGAGTGCTTTCTGTACTAGAAGACTCTTCGTCGACGGCCCCGGACTACGACGGGAAGGTCTTTATTGTCCGTACCGAAGTGGTCACGGTCCATAAAGGTGGTCGAGAAAGTCACCACATGTCCTAGTTATACACAAGGAGCCTCGTCAGTACTTACTATCGTGAGTCTACATTCATTAACCTTACGGGTGTCACGAAAGGTTAGGTAATGGAGACGATCTTTACGAGTGTCTCCAAGTCAATGTGTGTGCCGACCCTCTACGAACTTATTTCTTTGCTCCCTAGACGCAGCACACTTATGAACCAACTTCAACAAAACGAGAAGCTCGGTGATCTGCGATAAATAAGTTAGTCCCGTTTGGGTCGGGACGTGTACTTAGTAAATCTCTTGTATCTAACATAGTTTATAATGATCGTTCCCTTTTGTATCTATTTGAACTTTCTAAATCGAAAAAGGCCTAATGAGTGGAGATGTTCTTGAACATGTAAAATGTCAAATCACAGTAGACTCAGAATAAATTACAAAAGAACCCTATTTTAGGAAATGGTACCTGTCGCACAAGAACAAACACTAATGACAAGAAGATCTCTTAGAGATTAAAGTGTATAAAGGTACTATTTTAAAGAAAATTTTAATTGACCCTATTTATTTCTTGAGGAGAACACGTCCCCATTGTCCGTACGAAAACTACCAAGATATAGTGCAAAGGAATTACCCATAAAGACAATAAATTTTGAAGTGACCATTATAATTCCCTTTAATCTACCAACACTTCAAAATTTTCCACCTGACACAACAGTCCATAAAGAATCCTTTTTATTGACAATCCAATTATTTCCGTAGTAAAAATCAGTATTTATTGTTACTTGACTCTGACACTCCAGGAGTAGGATTATGAATCTCTTCCTCCGGGGGGTTTTGTTTGTGGTGACAACAGAGTGGCTCTTGGTCAGGCTATAAAACCCCCATCTACAGTCCGTGTTTGTCCCTGTAACAGAGTTTCTCGTATTTGACCACACCCTTCTCTTCTGTTTTTAGTTCGAATTTTCCTATGATCTTCTCGACAGACCCCAAGCCCAGTACCCATCGAAACGTTCACTCCCCTTCTCGGTCACCCGAATCGACAGTCTTCTCAAGGTGGTCCACTAACACCTCTTTGCCTCACACGCGAACCGAAACTCCATGACCTAGGTACACGTTACTCTCTTTCCCCAGTCACGTGCGGACACACCGTGAGTTTCGCGACAAGAATGGCTTCCCGGGTCTACACCAAGCACATGCACACTACCCGCGCAGACGAGGTGAGAAACCATGGGTGTGGGTGAGGGGTGGCGGAAGGGGCTCGTCCTTCCACATCTGAGATCCGAAGGATCACTCGGAAGTCAGTCAGACGACCTTGGGGTCGGGTGGGAGAGACCTTTTGGACCTCCTATATCGCTTCACATGTCGGACCACAGATCACTCGGTAGGACCAAAACAGTTCACATCCTCGTACGACCACCTCGTGTCAAGGTGGCACACACACAGAGCAGATCAGATCTACAACTCTACCCGTAGTCGGTCAGACACTCTCCTGTGCACACTTACCGGCATCTTTTTACCTTCCCTCCCGACCTTTACGTGAAAGTAAGATTTTCCTTCGACGGGCCGAGCGAGTCAACCATCTCGTACTCCGAGAATGAGATGTTCATTTGTACCGCTAACGGGTACCTGGACCCCCACTGTAAACAGTACCTCAGTCCCCACGCCCGACTCCTCCCCTCTTCTGGGTAGTGTTTACCGAGGTCGAGAACCGTTCGTGGACACAAGACCCACACAACGACTGCTCGGTCTTTGTCCCACAATCACTATATTTAGTTCAGACACGAAAGCGAGTCAATACGACTCCAGTAATTAGGACCGTTGTGTCGTCTCTTATATTGGTCTGTACGATTAGGATCTTTTTACCCCCCTTTAGTGTAAGAAATTGTGAGTAAACAGAATCACGAAACAGGAGGTTTTACAAGACGGAAACCCGATTAATAGACACGTTATGACTTACAAAAGGACGATACAGTCCCAGAGACTTCAGGTTCAGTGAAGGGTACTATCAAAAAAAAAAGGAAATATCTGAACGTCAGATGTAACCATCGTAGCACACTTACACATCTAACCCCACTTTTATAGTTCCAACATATCGGACTTGGGTCTACCTCAGGTCATCTCAAAGAGGGACTATCAGATTACGACACAAAGGACGAAATCGAGATACACGTACAATTGGGACCTCAATCAAAGGATCACGACAACATTGTTTAATGTGTTTGACACACTAAATTTTGACGTCTTCAAAGAAAAGAGTGTCAAGACCTCCGGTCTTCCTGTTCCAGTTCCACAGCGGTCGCGGTGTGGAGGTCTCCACGATGCCGGACGGAGGAGGTCGAGGACCGTCGAGGACCGAAAGTCACCGAACACCGTTGTTCCCACGGCAGAGACGACGGTAAAAGGGTACCAAAGGGGGCACAGACATACACGGGACAATACAGAGTGTCTTCCTATGACAGTAACCTAAACCCTAGGTGGGATTAGGTCTTAGTAGAGTTAGGCATCAATGTAGGGGTTTCAGGGACTCGAAGACTCCAAACCCCATCGACCTTTAAACACCCGCCAAATGGGACGATGTCGGGACACAATTTCCACCTTAGTTGTTTCTATGAGGTCAAACAAAATTTCGTTCAACGGAACCCGTTTATATGACGTGCTTTTTCCACGAATCATTGTGACTCAGGGTGTCGACAAGAGCCCTCTTTACTGACCGCAGACACACTGTTCCCGTCGATACAGACTTCAAGTCGAGGAGACGAACGGTCGGGAGACCAACCGACTCGGGAGTGGAACAAAACTGTCTTTCTTTTTACCGGTCACTAACTGTTAGGAAAGGACGTGACCTTGCCTCTTTCGTTATTTATCTTGGGTTTATTCAGCTACGGGAGTTTACTCACAACTTAGGACTCCAACCGAACCTAGGGACCCAGTCACACGTGATTTCATGAAAGTACACGGTGGACATCGGAGGTCAGGTCGGTCAGACTTGCACGAACCAAAATTCGACTGGTCCAAAGTGCAGACATAATTATCAGATTACAATGTTGAACCCACACACATACATTCATTTCCATTTCGTTGAGTTTACATTCCCTTGTTTTAGTCTGATGTTGAGTCATTACGGAGAGGGGTCCCTTTAAGTCTCCGGGAGACTCTCTCCGAGACGGGTCACGGAAAACTCTCCACTCGTAGACAAAGAGATAATGACCCAACAGTAGAAAGAGGTTGTCGTAGACCTTCCCTGTCAACAAATGTTTCTTATTACATACCGGAAACGGGCTCGAAAGACAACTGTTGGTGAAGACTGGTGGACGAAACCCAGTCCGTAACGTCGGAGGGGGTCCCGACCCCTCTACCCCACTCATTTCCGGTATCACGGGAGGGGTCCCACCTGAGGGTGTCCATCCGGCGACCACGGCCCCCGGGACGAAGGACAGAGAGACTAGATACAACCTCCCGTTGAGGGGTGACACGTCCAAAGGATCCCCACTGTGACCACCATTTCTTAGGCGGAGAGTCACGACCTCTGTATTCTCTGCACCCAAACTAGGGACCCAGCCCTTCTAGTGGGTCTCTTCCTTTACCGTTGGGTGAGGTCATAAGAACGGACCTCTTAGGGTACCTGTCTCCTCGGACCACCCAATGTCAGGGATCCTAGTGTTTCTTAGTCTGTGCTCACGTCGTTGAATTGTGCGTGTTACAGGTACTCTATCAAAAACAGTCTTCCCGTCGTCTTTCTTCGTAGTACTATTATCCGTACCATTCAATGTTCCTTTTGTTTATTTCTACGTTTTCATTTTTCCAATTTAAGTGTATAAGACTACCGTCTCTCGTTGTGATTTCTGTCGCTTCCAGGGTCAAAAGAAAATTTAAACATTTGAGTCTCTGACTAAAGTTGTCCTTCAAGTTGTTGTAGATAACACAGTGATTTGGACAACCACTCTTACTACCATCAGAATCCTGTCCGAACTCTCACTTTCCGGGTACCAGACCCTTGGCGACGGCAGGTACACGTGTTCGAGACTCCCTGGCACACTTTGACAAAGGAGTCCCGGACTCCTGATAATTGTACAGGATCCGACAGTGTCCGTCGTACCCCCGAGACGATAGGGACCGAACCCACCTCTACGGTTCGGAAGTCTTCTCTTCAGGGACCGGCGCCACCCCCCACCTCCCCCAATCTTAACTTTGTGGGTATATGGACATACTCTTAACTTGTAGAATTTAGGACTTCAAAGTCTAAACGGTCTTTCTGGTCTTTACTCTTTGTTTACGAACAGCTGGAGGGCAAGTAAACGTGTAGTCCGGTTATAAAACCAAATCAAGACGGAAAATGTGATCCAGTAAAGATAGAAAACACACCTATTCCATTGTCAATATAACATAAACAAAACGAACTGTCAGTAAACCTAAAAGGTGTATGATGGAGGAATATATTTTTCTTCGACGTGCATACGATTCTGTCTTTACCGGTGTACGTAAAAATTACAAAGGTTCGAATATTTTGAGAGGTCGAGGTGTTACACTAAATATTTCCTTACTCTAAACACTCACAGACATGGATCGGCGTAGTTATCGTATCCGTGTATTTATGGAGCGGTAAGTGAACTACACGAGTGAGAACACAAGGGAAGGTATGACTCGAAAGTAAGATGAAAGTAAAAAAAATTGTTTCCTTTTTTAATAAATATAGTAACAAAATAAGGGATGTTGGTAGAAGTCAGGAAGTCAAGTCAAGTCAGCGAGTCAGCACAGGCTGAGAAACGTTGCGGTACTTAACGTCGTGCGGTCCGGAGGAACAGGTAGTGGTTGAGGGCCTCAAGTGAGTCTGAGTGCAGGTAGCTCAGGCACTACGGTAGTTCGGTAGAGTAGGAGCCAGCAGGGGAAGAGGAGGACGGGGGTTAGGGAGGGTCGTAGTCTCAGAAAAGGTTACTCAGTTGAGAAGCGTACTCCACCGGTGTCATGACCTCAAAGTCGAAATCGTAGTAAGGAAGGTTACTTATGGGTCCCGACTAGAGGAAGTCTTACCTGACCAACCTAGAGGAACGTCAGGTTCCCTGAGAGTTCTCAGAAGAGGTTGTGGTGTCAAGTTTTCGTAGTTAAGAAACCGCGAGTCGGAAGAAGTGTCAGGTTGAGAGTGTAGGTATGTACTGGTGACCTTTTTGGTATCGGAACTGATCTGATTCATCGTAAAGAGAACCATCGTCGTCACCGATGTTTCCACACGTAAGAGACAAGAACTGTCAGTGAATTTTGTTTTTAGACATTCAACTGATTTTAAACTGGAATCCAAAACAACTGTAAAAATACAACAAAGATCAAATGTATTCTTATTTTCAATATGATGATCCTGAACAATGCCATTTTTGTCTCTTCCCTCCTATTGGACTCATTTATACACAACGAAATGTTCTTAGGTAAATCTACTCTACTCTCGTATATTGGGTGGTAGTACGTCAACTCGGATTCGACCGGACCTCACTTCCCTTTCGGGGTAGGTAGGTCTTCCTACCGCCGGCCACCCGACGACGTCCGTCGTGTCTCCGGAAGGACGGTAGACGTCTTCGTACGAAAGAGTCGGGAAAGGATGGAAACCGGTCGGAACTTTGGGCAAGTGGAAAGGAGTGCACCACACTAAACACAACTCCTCCACACACCCCTAGCAAAGAGTAGGAGCTCAAGAGATCGACGATCGTGAGTGGGAAAAGGTCTACTGGAGTTTGGGTATGGAGAAGGTGTCTCCACTAACAAAAGGGGGGTGGTCGAGTAAACACCACCCTTAATGATGATGAACGTCGGGACCTGAACCGTCCTTCACAAAGGAAAGGGTCGACCGGTCCAGGTCACAAACTTGGGTACCGTCATGGTGACCGATGCGGAGTGCCCCTTCGAACACCCGTCGGCACACCTGGGTCTCTCTGGGCTCCCCGACGTAAAAAGAGGAGAACAAAGAGTCCGGGTAACGATTTGCACCCATCACACCCCACGACTCACTCACTCTCTACGTGAAGGATTTCCTCTATCACTAGTGACGTGTACCCAATGCGGAATCTCAGACTCTTCGAGGGTCGGTCGCCCAATCCCGGTCCACGGGACTGTCAATCTTCCCCTTCCGTCTCCCTTCGCTCCCGGTCGACTCTGCTGGGCCGAGTACCTCGTACAACGAACGAAGGGTCCCGCCGTCGTAGTCGACCTGCGCCGCGCGGATTTTCTGATGCACTTACGACTGGTGCCGGACATGACGCTGTTCGCGCCGGCGAGGCGCGACGGGGGTTGGCTCGCCGGACCTCTCGCCGCGGTCCGACTCTACGTCGCGGACATGCCCCGGTCGCGGCGGTTCTAGGTCCGATACCTCTGCCGGTACGTCGAGTCGAAACTGTTCGTAACGCTGGCGTTTGTCGGGTTCATGACCGGGCAGTAGGGTGAGTTCAAGACTCGGGACGGGCCCCCAGGGGGACGGACGGAGACGGAGACCAACGGAAAGTACCAACGGGAGAGGGTACCGAAAACAGTCCCTTTCCCCCGAGTTACGGCTGTTGACTCGTGTAAGTGGGTTCAGGGCACCCCCGTCACTATTCCGGTCGGTGGACCTTCACCCGTCTTGTGCAGGACAACGCTCTCTCCAAAAGAAAACTGTATTTTACTATTAAAGTATAGGTAGGGCAACCAAAACTTACAATTATTCTCACTGGTCAAGTAATTTCAAGAATGAACGTCTAGGACGGATCAGCAATGCAAAGAGAAAAGAAGAAAGAAATTGGGTCGACTCGATCCGCTTCCGAAAGTCCCCGAGGCTACAGAGAGGGTGGGGTTCAGGAGATCGACGCGACGTTTCCTGCGTTTGGATGACCGGGTCGTCATGTCTCGAGTCGTCTCACGTACACGACAGTTCCTGGCCTCAAGGATCAAGTCCGAAAGTCCGGCGTACCAGACACAGGGTTGAGGAGTCAAGACGGGAACGTCCTCCTTCTTTCGGTCTCTACCACTCATTTCCGGACCCGTACCGGCGTACGGTCATTTTGAAATAATTACTTTTGTCCGGTCCAAACCGAACACCCACCATCGAACGGTCGAGGACGAGATTTTCTTACTTTTAGGCACAGACTACAGGAAGATCAATGGACGAACAGAGCTGTCTCGAACTTTCAGTAGGTCTTAACTCTCGACCCCTGTCACTAAGGGTTTGAACGAGTGGAGACGTCAGAGGAGCCACCATCGTTTCCACAGTAACTTGAGAATGATGTATATCACTTATGACAAAACTATTCTCTTATATAAAGTCCCTTGTTTTTGGATTTTTACTACAGAGTCAGGTGAATATTTTCGGTCGACGGAAAATTTATTCAATAAAACCACGTAACGGTCCCACTTGACGCGACTGGACGCTTCTAATCGTGTAGGTAGTTTCCGACCACTTTTCTATCTCATAACTGTACAAAGAGGGAACTTTGTGAATCGACGCGTAAAGTCGGGGACGGGACTCTGTTTATGTAATGAAAAGGAGTCGGGGTCCACGAATAAAAAGGTTCGAGTGCAAAATAATAACCTCAATGTCAAACACGAACCCATAACATCTGTTTTTAGTCTTAATTGAAGGGGACACCACTGTGTACTGGTTTTAAAGTTTAGAAATCGTCAAGAAAAAAAGAAACTTTGGATATACGGATTTATCTTTTATTTACACTGACTCCGTCCTTATGTTTGGTTTCGGAGATTACTGTCGTCAAAAGAACCGTTAAACTCTCACTTCACAAATAGGAGGGTTTTCTGCGAGGACGGAAGGGGATCTCTTTGGGGGTCCCGAACCGCAAGGAGCGAGGACTACATCCTGAAGTACTATGGGGACCGTACCCCAGGAACTCCTGGTGGACCCCAGTCACGGACCTTTTATGTGTCGCGACCGGTGCACCATATATACGTTAGTTACGACTACGAGTAGATAAGGAATAGAAATTTTTAACGGTTTCTTATGGTTGTCTTCAGGACCGACACCTTGAACAAGGTCTATTCCCCTGGATAGAGGGACAGCCGTCAACCTTGTCTACCTGACCGAGGACTGTGGAGTCGGAGTGGACAGGAAGATGGGGCTACAGGAAACACACTAGTGAGCAAGTAAGTAAGTGTGTCGTCTACAAATCAGGAAAGGTAGCGTTAATCGACCTGGTACCAGAGAAGGGAACCCCTGCACCATCACCCGTCGCTCCCGTCCCCCGTCACGACGTTCTCGAGTCCCCTCCCTCCATTCCCGGTCCGAAGAATTAATTGGATTCGTGACAGTTGTGAACCTTGACCTAGTAAAGAAAGAAGATTTTCTTAGGTATGGTACCTGTGGATAAATACTTGATTTTGACTATTTGAGAACCCTTTATAAGTGTGTGTGGTCGAAGTCTTATTCTCAAACCAAGACCCGTCGCTCTCCTAACCTCAGGGGTTGGTCCCCCAAAGAGACAGAGAGACTACAAAGTAAAGAAATATTGTCTTTTCAATGCCATCTTGGGTCGAAAAGGGTAGGTCTCCCCAAAGAGACAGAGAGTCTACAAAGTAAAGAAAAATTGTTTTCAATACCATCTTGGGTCGAAACTACCTTCGGGGGTTTTAAGACGTTTGAAGACTGTTTCAGTAAAGAGAAAGTCAAGTAAAGATCCTAATTGATAATGTACTTCAAAAATATTTTGAGTATATCCCGAAATTCATTAACCACCGAGTCTACCAATTCGTAGACAGATGTTACACCCTCTGGGTCCAAGCTAGGGACCCAACCCTTCTAGGGGACCTCTTCATTTACCGTTAGGTGAGGTCATGATAACGGACCTTTTAGGGTACCTGTCTCCTTGGACCATCCGATGTCAGGTACCCCAGCGTTTCTCAGCCTGTGCTGACTCGTTGCAATGAAATATATCCCGAATGGTCCCCGGTGCATGAGAAGATTAACGAGATGTTTATTGCTTAAAGAACTCGTTCGTTGGATACTGTTTGGACACTTCATCGATAATATCCGTGTGTTGGACAAAAGATTTTTAGAAGTTAGTCTACACAAAGTCTTAAGTCTGTAACACCATGAAAACTTTTCAGTTTGTCGTATAATACCTTGACCAGAGTAACCCGACCCCGTCGTCGGACAGTAGTTTCAGTCAACAACGTCATTTTACCTTCTTATAAGATTCGTCTTATTGTGGTATTTATAAGGGTCAAGGTAAGTGCAGTCCAAAACAGGAATATAGGAATATCAGTTCAGTCCAAACCGACGGTTTGTTTAATAAACTTTTGCTGTTTTGTACTGAAGGTCAAAGCTCTCGAAACCTCTAAAGTCATTTCACCACTTTATAATAAAGGTAAAACGTGTACTCCTTTGGCTTCGTACCTTTTTAATTGGTCGAATTCAAGTAAGAGTTAACCCCTTCTCTCCCAGTTTGGATTCATAAGAACTGAGGACTCGAGGGATGAAAATCCACAAAAGCGGGACGACTTGAGTCGGAGCTGTCGGCATAAGTGTTGGACACGTTTCGTGTCACATAGGTCTCGTACCACTTCTTAGTCCTCGACTAATGTTACGAGTCGTTCTAAAGTCATACAAGGTACGACCTCGTGCCCCAATCTGAGATCAGGACGACCTCTTACACACTGAGACCTATTGCGTGAACAAGAAGTAGACTTAAAATCTTAACTCGGACATCGGAGCTCTTCTCCTCTGTGTCAACTCGATAATTCCTTTGTCTACAAGACACCGAACCGCTAAACCCCGGTTCCACTCATTTTAAGATCCTACCAAGTCCAAAGACGGAACCTACCACCAAGAGTAGTGACTCGATTTCTTTTGTGACTCTTTGTCCAAATCCTTCTTTCTACTAATTGAGGTGAACCCCGGTGTCACTCAAACTTCTCGAGTGTCCTGTAGGTCCCTGTACCACCGCCAGTGGTCTATAAACTCGAAGTTTGAGTCACCTCTCTCAGCCGTAGTTTTTATACTTGAAGACCCTGAAGGGACCACCCAGGTCACCAATTCGTAGACGGAACGTTACGTCCCCTGTACCCAAGTTAGGGGCCAGGTCCTTCATTCTAGGGTGTACGGTGTCTCGTTGATTCGGGCACATGGTATTGATGACTCGGGTGTGTGGATCATGGGTACGAGGCGTTGTTCTCTACGGTACCGTTACTCTTCAGGAGTGTGGTGTTACTTCTCATCGGGGGTGAGAGGTGTTGATCTCTCTCGGGCACACGTCGTTGTCTTCTTCGACACGTGACGTTGTTCACATTGGGGGTTTATATTTATAATTTTAATTAAACTTGTTTTGTAATTATAAGTTTTTTTATGTCTGAAGACTCAGGAGTCGGAATCCTTATACCTTTCCCTCTGGTGTATATCTGAGTCCTTACCTGGTGACTGTCACCCCGGGACTTCTGTTACTGATTGGGTGTCTATGTCTTCTTAGACTTCCCTTGACTCTCTTTACCGTTTCTGTTTTTCCCTCTTTCAGTCCACGATCTCCACAGAGATTTCTCCTTTAATGTTGACCTTCTCGACCTGTTATGCCGAAGATAACACTACGAAATCCTTCAACTGAAGGGGTGGTTACTTCATAAAAAAATTTATATACACATATACATATTAATTCTATTTATATCTATCTATTTAACTCAATACATAGTTTGTATAACCTTTATAAAACGTTTATACCTTTGTTAGAGTATTTCTGAGATGTAGATTAAAGGTTAAATATCCTTCAAGCTTCTGATCTGATTGTATTTTGAGACCCTTCTGTTACTTGGTTTAGGTCTTAACCCTTTAAATTATTCTGTCTTTTCGGTCAATAAAGTCGTTTACCTGAAAATATTTCACACACAACCTTTTCCCCAGTACCACGTGTTCCTGGACAGTTATTTTATAAAAATTCCAAGACTAGACAACTTCTGTGTCGAGGTGTCGACTTGAGTATTCCACACACCCCAAAGGAAATTTCTTACACACGGTCACCGTCTCGTACACTCTCTCTTGTGTCACCCGTTTTACGACTGTTAACAACTTCCTCCCACTACCTGTGCACCTTTAAGTATTACGAGAAAAGACATCGAAAGACAAACTTTTAAGGCATTATTTAAAAATCTTTTACTTTAGTTTAAACTTCCTTTCTCTAATTGTCATAACAGTGTCTTTCAAGACCATTTAATTCTTATCTGGGTCTCCCTACCATACCCCTCCCTCCTCCCTCCCCCAAAGTCCTACCCCTTGTGCACATATGGACACCGTCTAAGTACAACTACATACCGTTTTGGTTATGTTGTGACATTTCATTAATTGGAGGTTAATTTTATTTATTTAAATATAAATTTTTTTTCTTATCTGTTCATCTCAAACCGGATTGTTAGATCTTTGGTGACATTGGATTTCCCGGAATTTCGTTAAAGTTACCTTTCCACCCCTTCTTATGGTCAAATATAGTTTTCGATTCTAGAACCCCAACCCCCTTCTGACGTCGTACAGATTCCCTGTACCCTCGGTCAGACTTTCTAGAGGGTCACCGGTTTACCTTGTTGAATTCGTTTTTTTAGATATTGTCTCTTAACCTAATATTGGGTTTCATATTTTCTCTATATGTACTGAAGTATGACTATTCACTAACGTATTATTTCTTCCTCTTCTCTGTTTAGAAGGTCTTCTTAAGATTTATTACCGACATCTAAGACGGGGAAGATCTCCAGACTGGAATGAGAAGGAGGGGAGGGGAAGGACTGGAAGAGGGAGGGGTTTCTTGTCCCTTCTCTTTTCCCCTTTATTGTTGAAAGTCACCTTTTCGAAGTGGCTGTGGTGTAATACGTGTACGTGTTCCAGTCGTAGCGGTCACCATTCAAGAAGCCCTTGGTACAATGGTACACGATGATGGACTACAGAGTCTTGGTCGCTGGGGTCAGAGTGGTACTCTTTTGTAGTCTCTTTGACTTTAACCCCTGGTAAGATCTTTTATGGGTTGATCAGGAGAAGTTTTGGGAGTTCCAACACTTTTCGTTTCTTTCTACTTTTGACAGTCTTCTCTGGTTTGTTAACGTAGTACCCTGAGACCAACCGAGAACCTCGTCTTTTTCCCGTAATACACCCCTTCTACCACTTTAGGTGTAGTTCATACGTGGTCACAAGTAAACTGTTTACCGGGCACCAATTGGGATTGATACCTTCTTTGACCCACTTTCAAATGTCCTTGGTATACTAGAAATGTTGAAAAGATATTTAGATTTTATTAAGACTTTATTTTTCCCCAAATTTTATTTTTATCCTTAATTCATGTCCCAAAAGATTTCTTTCTTAAATGTTTCGGAGAAAGGAAGGACGTCTCACGACATCTTAGACCGTGATCCTGTGGTCTTACTGTTCCGGCTCCCGTCTCAACTTCCTGGGCTGGAAAAACATAATCCATGGACTACACACATCACGACCCGTCAAATATGTGTAATGGACGGACAAAGAGGATTGTTGGACTTTTTTCGTCGTAGGGGTTAATAGATTTCTCGTTTAACTAAGGTTGATTCTTCTTCTTTGTACGGATTACCGACCCTCCAACTTACCTTTACCACTCCCCACTGACGTTCACCCTCGTCCCAAAGGAAAACTCCACTCCCTTGACAAAACCTTGAACCTTCTCTACCACTACTTCGTTGTGACGTCTACATGATTTACGGTGACGTAACAAGTGAACTTTTACCAATGAAAATACACTTAAAGTCGAGACACTTTTTTCCACGTTATGAATGATTTTTCCAACTCTTCGACACCAGACCTCTACCACTTTTGTGGACCTCTCGCTACACGTCTTTAGTGCACCATACATCATCGAGAGTTAAAAGTAAATAACGGTTTCTTGTCAGGGTGTATATTCATAATCATATACTGACTTGTGATGATCAGGTATCTTGTTTGTGCCACACTCTTTGTGGAAAAGTAACTTACTCCGGAGTAAACTTGTTCCTCTTGTTACAACCCCAGAATAAACCGATGCTCACGGTATCTTCGGTGGGTGCACCGAAGTCCTTTATCTTCTCCTGGGTTCTGGACAAACTTCTCTTCGACAAACCACCGAGTCAGATAAGGACCTTACCCATATAGTCTGTCATACATTTACCGTACCGTGTGTGAAGTCCATCTCATTGGATGTCACCGTTCTTCGTCTTTAAAACCGACACATACCCTGTGTCTTACCTCTAGTTAGGTAGTCTCAGGATTCCAAGAGTCTGGACCACCATATGTCCCTAGCGAACCTAGGTAAGGTCGGTCAACTTAGTCGTAGTGGTTGTCACTCCGGGTCCGTGACGACAACCTAACTTTCGAGAGAGCCACCAGGACTACACGTCGGTCCCAACTCGGGAGATCGGATCTAGTCGACAAGGGTTTATACTACAGTCTTTGATGACTATAAGTCAAACACCACGCCAGAATAGGTGAGACATAGGTTCGAATCGTACACATCCTTAGTGGACCACTCAAACAATGTTGGCTAGAGACCCAGGACGGTAGGCTAACACTAAATCGTCAGATCCCACCCCGGGTACTTGAACGTAACCATGATTCAAGGGTTCACTGCGACCACGACTCACCGTCACTACATTCGTGCAGCTATGTGTTATTTCCGTTTCAGACGTTTGTCAAACGAAAGAAGTTCCTATATATTGTTTTCATCTAAGTTCACCTTCCCCCTGTCCCACCACCGAATTCCCGTCGGTGTGGTCCCTAGTGTTCATAGGGTGTCGAAAAGTAGGAAGTATCGTACGGGTAGTACTACCACTCCAGTACTTAGGGACCCGTTCTCAGTCCCCAAGTACTTCCACTCATTAGTTACTGGGTCCCTTCTTCCCAGAAGGTACGATCTGATGCCTGAGACATTTGTTGACGTTCAAGAAATGTTTCCGGACCTGACTTGTTTCGGTAAAGAGTTCTTCTACAAACGTCATAGGCAAACTTCCGTTAATGTCATTACCCTTACTTACCCCGAGCGGATCTCTTCACCGTCACCATGACCTCTGTCTTCTACCTACGCTCTCTGTCCGTATTTACCGTTGAGGTAGGAAGGTTCACGAGTTCACTGAAAGAGAAACCGAAGAGGTTGGTTAGGTCATCGTTAAGACAACCGTGACGGATGAACAGTGTAACAGGGACCCAAGGTCCAGGGCGGTGGTGGTAGAGAGTGGACCCAAGTGAGTCACCGAAGAATTAGTGGGAAGGGGAGGATGTTAGACACGAATTGTGTAAAGGATGTCTCTACGGAGATTTTGCATTCGACCTAGTGTCGTGAAGGGACGAGGGTAGAGTAAATGTTATTGTTTCGTTCAGAAGGGTCACATGAGTTTCCGTACCGTTCTAGACCAGGGGTGAGTAGAAAGACTCCCGAAGGGACCATCGAGTCAACCATTTCTTAGGTGGACGTTACATCCTCTGGGGTCAAGCTAAGGTCCCAGTCCTTCTAGAAGACCTCTTGTCTATTCGATGGGTGAGGTTATAAGAACCCGAAGGGAACACCGAGTCGACCATTTCTTCGGTGGACGTTACGCACTCTGGACCCAAACTAGGGACCCAACCCTTCTAGGGGCCTCTTCCCTTTCCGATGGGTGACGTCATAAGACCGGAGCTCTTAAGGTACCTGACATATCTGGTACCCCAACGTTTCTCAGTCTGTGTTGACTCACTGAAAGTGAAGTGAAGTAGAAAGACTGAACCCAAGTCAAAGGAACGGGTGGGAGAGTAGAGGATTGGGAAAGATCCTGGAACGCTGAGTTTGACTCCAGAGACCTGGTCGTCGCAGTCGTAGTACACCCTTGAATAATCTTTACGTCTCAGAGTCCAGGACAGGTCTGGATGACTTAGTTTTAGACGTAATATTGTTCTCGGGTTCCCACAAGATGTGTAGTGGTACCCTCCGTCCTAGGTTATGTCGGACTGTGTGACGACAGGTGTCCTAAGACGAAAACAGTCAGGAGATGGGTCTACCGAATGGGACATTCCTAGTCATTCATAGTGTTCTCAGGAAGGGAGGGTAAGTATACTTTGGGAGAGTTACAGGATAAATTTCAACGTTGGTTGAGGTGGTCCTCCGTGAAGTATTCGGGAGGTACGAAAAAAAGGGGCGGGGGTTCGTGAATGGTGGTGGACTTTTAACACCGGAGGTCCCTCACCTTAGTCCACACCATACTGTCCCCGATCTAGAGACTGAAAGGACTCAGACAGAATGTCTCAAGAAACTGAAATTTTGAGACACGTATATATGGAAAACAAACACACAACTCCAATTTTTAACGGTCTCTCAGACTAAGGTGTATATTCCTCCGACCCTCAGTCCCGAGGTAGAGTCCTTGTTCATTTTTGACTCGTCTGACTTTTTAGTTGTTGAGAAGAACCCAGAAATTCTCCCCTCCTGTGTCTCGTTGAAGACGGGCGTCCTTACCTCTGTTCTCGCTTATGTACTGAGTGTCGATGGTACCGTCTCCGAGCCTTATCTTTGGAGTACCCTTGTTCACAGCCCTTCCTTTTGTGCTTGACATTGACTGTTTAACGGCCTTCGAGTCACACCTTTTCAGACTCCCAATTCTTGCGGTCACCCAGGTTACTAATCTCCCGGGGGTGTGATGTGCCACCATAAAGAGAGGTCCTTAAACTGGTCTGAGGGCGCCATTTATGGCCTCTTTCTAGGGGAACCCAAAGGTCGTCCCCCCATTTTTTTTCCTTAGAAAAACCCCCCTTCTTTTAACGGAATGTTACAACACAATCAAAGACGACATGTTGCTTCACTTAGTCGACATACATATGTATGTAGGGAAGGCAGAACTTGGAGGGTGGGCGAGGTAGGGTAGGGAGATCCAGGGGTGTCGGGTGACTCGACTCGAGGGACACGATAAGTCGTCGATTTTCCTTGGTAAAACTTTATTCGGTCCCAGGAAAAAAAAGAAATGCTCCGGACGGGACCCCTTTTAATCAATTGGTCTTGGATTGGATACCCCTATAAAAATAGTCCCGGATTGACTAGACCCTTACCCTTTATAGGTTGAGGTCGGTAGGACAGGTGGATTCCCTCCCTTTTTTTGACTCTTCGTAAACACTTCAAGTGGTAGGTAACTGGATCCCAGTACTTTTTCCAGCTCTGTATTAATGGTCTCTTAAGAAAGGGAGGGGGTTGAGGATTGGTGTCCTGACTTCCAGGTGAATGTCGTAAAGGAAATGGTCCATGTAGCACAGGTTGTTAGTCCCTTTTTAATGTTCCGTGTAGTTTTCCGTCTTTCGTGTCAAACTTCTCTGTTTCGTTGGTAGTCTTGGTCTGTATTGTCCTTGTAACCTTAATGGTCGGGTCCTTAAATTTTTTGAGACTACGTATACGATTCTCGAGATTACCTATTTTATCTTTTGTAAATTCTTGTCGACTCGTTACCTTCGTCTCTCTACCATTACGATTTTTCTTTACGATCTCTAGTTTTTTGTGACCTTGTCTTTACTTCTTACGAAACTACCCGAATAATCATCTGACCTGTGTCGACTCCTTTTTGTTGAGACTCGTCCTCCTCTCTAGTTATCTCAGGAGTTTGTGATTTTTCGTTTCTCTTCTGACTTTTCTTTGTTCTTGTATTATACGTTCCAGACACCCTGTTGGCTTTTTCCACATGTACGTACGAGTCAGTACAGACTGAGAAACACTAGGTACCTGACATCGGGTGGTCCGAAGAGATAGGTATCCACATTGTATGTACTTTAACCCTTTTGATTTTGAACCGTATAGTAGAAGTTTAGTGTCTTTTAGTTTCTATTTTAGGACTTTCTTCGATCTTCTATCTTTGTCGAAAAGATATCTCTTTGTTTCTTAATATAGGTTTAAGAGGTTTAAGAGACGTCTGTGGTACGTTTGTTCTTCTCTCACTTCACTTTATAAATTTCCAAACTCTCTTTGTTTGAATGTCAAGGCATGGGTCTCTTTATGTAAGAGTCCGTTTGTTTTTAACTCACTTTTTGGGAGTAACGGCTCTCTGGACGGAACGTTCTTTACAATCTTCAAAAAACCTCTCTTCCTTCATGTCCAGTCTTTGAGTCTAGATGTACTTCTTCCCTTCTTGTAGTTTCTTCCTTTCTTACTACCATTCTGTTTTTGAAAAAATAAAAAGGTAAACTATCAACCCAATAAGACTACGTTAAAGTAACAAATTCCTTGATACCAATATGATTAACCAACTAAAAGTAGGACTTCTTTTGATTCTCGGAGATACATTGTCGGAGACAGAACACACTAAAACAGTTTAAGTTTGTACTGAGAAACCGACCAATTTTTTTTTTTTATATATATATATATATATATAGAACTATTCTAAAAAAAGACCTCGTAAAAAATTCGGAAGTTCAGCAAACCTTTGTAAACGGATAAACGTATAAGAAGACCCCTGTCGGAAAGTCTCGTAAATAGGGTGGACATGACTTTTAGCGAAAAGAGGGTCGACCACCATCACGTCGAACTACCTCCACTAGTCCCTTTTTACTTCTCAGTCGTTCGAAATGTTGGATGAAGATTAAGAGAATTAATCTGAGACTCGGTGGGGTCGAGGACGGATCAGTCTGGACGTTTATACACCGGTTTTTCGTCCTAACATTGATCATGGTTCACACACACACAATCAGTGAGTCAACACAGGATGAATTACGCTGTGGTACCTGACATCGGGTGGTCTAAGGAGACAGGTACCCTAAAGGGTCCGTTCTTATGACCTCTCCCAACGGTAAGGGAAGAGGTCCCCTAGAAAAGTTGGGTCCCTAGCTTGGGTATAAAGGACGTGGTGTCCGTCTAAGAAATGGCAGACTCGGTGGTCCCTTCGGGGTTGCTCATGGTTTTATGTAATATTTAGTTTATCTTACAGATAGTCTTTCTCTTAGTCCAACACGAAGGGTAAGGGTGAGAACGAAAGTCTATAGACATATAAATTCAAGTGTCCCCTGAATCCTTGGACAAGACGAAGTTCGTTTTGAAACCTTACAGACTCATGTAAGTAAAACGTACCAGTGTCCCTTCACAGAAACCCTTTACCATGTCATACAGGGGGGTTTTACCTACCACTAATCGTTATGTCAACCACACACTTGTTCATTACACACTTTGCACATCCCGTATCTCCTACTCGGACTAGTACCCGATTTTTTATTAAGACCTTACACTAGTGACCTTTTGAACTCGATTAATATTTCCTCCTTTGATTTCAGTAATAAATTGTTACAGAACAATTCGGCCCGAAGGGACCCCCGAGTCTACCATTTCTTAAACGGACGTTACGTCCACTGCACCTAAAGTAGGGACCCACCCCCTCGAAGGGGACGTCTTCCTTTACCGTTGGGTGAGGTCATAAGAACGGACTTCTTACGGTACCTGTCCCCTCGGACCACCCGATCATTTCTCAGTCTGTGTTGACTCGTTGCTTGTTAAAGTGTGAACAATTCGATATGTCCACGGAGAAAACCTTCGACTTAAGGCTGTACCTAGATTGAATTTTCAAAGAAAAATGAAAAGTAAAATGAATTTTAAAGATTTTTAAAAATTAACACTATGTCAACTACATATAGTAAACAAAAACCGTAGGTTGTATTATTAAACTACATACATATCTAACGTTTTACTACTGGTCTTATTCATCAAGTACAGGTAGTGGAGTGTCAATGTAAAAACAGAAGACTACTTTTAAATTCTGAATGACAGAATCCTTTAAAGTTTATATGTTATGTTATAATAGTTATAATCTTAATTAGTTGACAATTGATATCAATGGTACGACATGTAATGTAGGGGTCCTGAATGGAATGTTGACTTTTCAAACGAGGAAAACTGGGGGAAGTGGGTGAAACGGGTCGGAGGTAAGGGATGAAGACCGTTAGTGGTTAGTCATGCATTGATAAACAAGTACTCCAAAAAATCTAAGGAGTACATTCACTCTATATACTATAAACAGAAAGAGATAGACTGAATAAAGTGAATTATGGGAGTTCCAGGTGGGTACAACAGCTTTCACCGTCTTAAAGGAAGAAAAATACCGACTTATTATAGGGCAAAGTATAAATATGTGAAAGAATCGGTAAGTAGACAGTGGTGTATCAACCAAAGGTGCAAAGTCGATAGTATTTATTACGACGTCACTTGCAATCACATGTCTACAGATGTTCTATCACTAAAGTAAAGGAAACCTAGACGGGGGTTTCATTCTAACAATCTAATATACCGTCGAGACAGAAATTAAACCTCACCTTGACGGTGACAAAAGGTGTCACCAACACACTTAATTAGAGGACTGATTGCACGTTTTCCCAAGGAAAAGAGGTAGAGGAGCAGTTGTGAAGAATAAAGAATAGAAAAACTATTGTCGGTAGAACTGTTCAGACGCCACTACGGAGTAACACCAAAACTAAACGTAAAGGGACTACCAATCGGTACACCTCGTGGAAAAGTACAAGGACAAGCGGTAAACATCCAGAAGAGACCTCTTTACAGATAAGTCTAGGAGACGGGTAAAAATTTAGTCTAACAAAAGACTCAACACACTCAAGGATTATATAAAACCTATAATCGGGGAAAATACACTAAACGTTCATAAAAGAGGGAAAGTCATCTAACGATAAAGTAAAACGTATAAAGTAACGATAACGATAAAAGTAATCAAAGGAAACGATATGTCTTCGAAAGATCAACCTACATCAGGGTGAACAACTAAAAATGAAAACAACATAAAACAGTAGTTTAGGTTTTGTTTTAGTAACGGTTCTGGAGACAGTCCTTCGAACGGGGGATACAAAAGAAGATGTTCAAAATACCAAAGTCTGAAATGTAGGTTCAGAAATTATGTAAAAGTCAACTAAAGACACATAGTACATTCTAAAATGGAAAATCGAATAAAAGATGAAAATCAAAAATAAAAAGAATAAGAATTAACTAGATTGTCTATTGTCAACTTTTATTATCGTGGATACATAAACTAACGTATACCCATATATATATAGAACACACACGTGGTTGTAACGACCATCTTTATAGTTATTGGAGTCTATACGTCTACTGTGGTGGGAATACCGTCTTTCACTTCTTCTTGATTTCTCAGAGAACTACTTTCACTTTCTGCTCTCCTTTTTTCCACGGAATTTCGAGTTATAATTCTTTTGATTCTAGTACCGTAGACTAGGGTAGTGAAGTACCGTTTATCTCTCCCTTTGTCACCTTTGTCACCGACTGAATTAAAAAGACCCGAGGTTTTAGTAACGTCTACCACTGACGTCGGTACTTTAATTTTCTGCGAATGAGGAACCTTCCTTTCAATACTGGTTGGAGTCAAGTCAAGTCAAGTCAGTGAGTCAGCACAGGCTGAGAAACGTTGGGGTACTTGACGTCGTGTGGTCCGGAGGGACAGGTAGTGGTTGAGGTCCTCAAGTGAGTCTGAGTGCAGGTAGCTCAGTCACTACGGTAGGTCGGTAGAGTAGGAGACAGCAGGGGAAAAGGAGGACGGGGGTTAGGGAGGATCGTAGTCTCAGAAGAGGTTACTCAGTTGAGAAGCGTACTCTACCGGTTTCATGACCTCAAAGTCGAAGTCGTAGTAAGGGAGGTTTCTTGAGGGTCCCGACTAGAGGAAGTCTTACCTGACCAACCTAGAGGAACGTCAGGTTCCCTGAGAGTTCTCAGAAGAGGTTGTGGTGTCAAGTTTTCGTAGTTAAGAAGCCAGGAGTCGAAAGAAATGTCAGGTTGAGAGTATAGGTATGTACTGGTGACGTTTTTGGTATCGGAACTGATCTGTCTGGAAACAACCGTTTCATTACAGAGACGAAAAGTTGTACGATAGATCGAACCAGTATTGAAAAGAAGGTTCCTCAATCGTAGAAAGTTAAAGTACCGACGTCAGTGGTAGACGTCACTAAAACCTCGGGGGGTTTTTATTTCAGACTGTGACAAAGGTGACAAAGGGGTAGATAAAGGGTACTTCACTACCCTGGTCTACGGTACTAGAAGCAAAAGACTTACAACTCGAAATTCGGTTGAAAAAGTGAGAGGTGAAAGTGAAAGTAGTTCTCCGAAAATCAAGGAGAAGTGAAAGACGGTATTCGTACCACAGTAGATGAGTCTGGTTGGATCTGTCGTATAATTTTTTTGTCTGTAATGAAACGGTTGTTTCCAGGCAGATCAGTTCCGATACCAAAAAGGTCACCAGTACATACCCACACTCTCAACCTGATATTTCTTTCGACTCCTGGCTTCTTAACTACGAAAACTTGACACTACAACCTCTTCAGAGAACTCTCAGGGAACCTGACGTTCCTCTAGGTTGGTCAGGTAGGATTTCCTCTAGTCAGGACCCACAAGTAACCTTCCTGACTACAACTTCGACTTTGAGGTTATGAAACCGGTGGACTACGCTTCTCGACTGAGTAAACTTTTCTGGGACTACGACCCTTTCTAACTCCCGTCCTCCTTTTCCCCTGCTGTCTCCTACTCTCCAGACCTACCGTAGTGACTGAGCTACCTCCACTCAAACTCACTTGAGGCCCTCTACCACTACCTGTCCCTCCGAACCGTACGACGCTAAGTACCCCAGCGTTTCTCAACCTGTACTGACTCGCTGACTTGACTTGATACACACACGTAAACATATACGAATGTATACGAGTAAATAGTCACTTTACTCATTGTCGTTACTATGTTCCCTACTTTCTCTTCTTAATCCTAATAAAACAATAATATTCCAGGAATGTGATGGACATTTCACCATATCACACTAAAATTTCACCTAAACCTCATCAACACTTTATAACATTTGAGATCCCTTTGGTGATTTTTTTCATTTTGTGCTTTTCGTCATATCGACTATACTGCATCCTTTGTTTAATCTTAACATCTTTTACGAAGTAATTTTAGTGTTTTCATTCTTTTTCTCTCATCTTCCATTTTTAACCTTGTTTTTGAAGTTCGTTTTCTCTCTTCGTGTTTAATGAGCAAAGTCATTACCTTCTTCCGCGTTGTGAGACGGGTGTTTATACTATTAGATCTATTTTACCTGGTTAAGGAACTTTCTGTGTTAGAAGGTTTTGAGAATATTCTTTTTTATCCACTAGACGTAACCGGATACAGAGAAACTTTTAACTTAGTTATCAATTATTGGAAGGTTTTGTCTTTCGTGGTGTGGGTCTACCCAAGTGACCGTTTGAGATAGTTTGTAAATTCCTTCTTTAATGTGGTTCAGAAAGTTAGAGAAAGTCTCCTATCTTCGTGTCCCTTATGACCGAAGGGAGTATCGACTCAACCATTTCTTAGGCGGACGTTACGTCCTCTGGGACTAAGTCAAGGACCCAACCCTTCTAGGCGACCTCTTCCCTGTCCGATAGGTGAGGTCATAAGAACCCGAAGGGAACACCGAGACGACCATTTCTTAGGTGGACGTTACGTCCTCTGGACGTCCTCTGGATCCAAGCTAGCGACCCAACCCTTCCAGGGGACCTCTTCCCGTTTCGATGGGTGACGTCATAAGACCGGACCTCTTAGGGTACCTGACATGTCTGATTTCTCGGCCTGTGCTGACTCACTGAAAGTGAAAGTAGGACACTAATCCAGTCGTAATAGGATTCCGGGTTTGGTTTGTTTCTGGGATGTTCTTTTCTGTCTATGTCTGGTTACAGAGAGTACTTGTATCTACGGTTTTAGGAGTTGTCTCTTCTATATGTCTACCACTTATTCGTATACTTTTCTACGATGTGCAGTATACAGTAGTCTCTTTATACGTGTAGTCTCTTTACGTTTAATCTTGTCATTACTCTATGGTGAGGTGTAGACAATCTCTTACCGGTGACTGTTCGGGTGGACGATTACTCCTACGTCTCGTTGTCCGTGGGAGTAAGTAACGATGACCCCTACGTTTTAGTAGGTCGGTGAGACTTTTGGTCAAACCATCAAAGATTGTTTTAAGTTATATGAGAATGGTATGTCAAGTCGTTATGTGACTATAAATGGGTTTCCTCAACTTTTGAATACAACTTTTGAATACAAGTGTGTGTTTTTTTGACGTACATCAACAAACATCGTCGAAATGATTATTAACGGGGTTTAACCTTCGTTGGTTCTACAGGAAGTCATCCACTTACCCATTTATTTGAACCATGTAGGTCTTTCACCTTATAGTAAGTCACGATTTTTCCTTTAGTTGACAGTTCGGTACTTTTCTGTTCCTCCTTTAAGTTTACGTATAATGATTCACTTTCTTCCGTTAGACTTTTCCATGCACGACACATTAAGGTTACTATACTGTAAAACCTTTTCCGTTTTGATACCTCTGTCATCTTTCTAGTCACAAACGACGACCTTCACCACCCCTGCTCCCGAACTATCTCGTGTCTCCCCAAAATCACGTCACTTTTATGAGACACTATAAAGTCACTGCCTATCGACAATAATATGTAAACAGGTTTGAGTGTCTTACGTGTTGTGGCTCTCACTTGGGACTTCATTTGACACCTGAAGTCTACTACCATATACAGTTATGTCTAAATAGGAAACATTGTTCCACGGTAAGATAACACCCGATAACTATTATCCCCTCCGACACGTACACACGACCGGCCCCGATACACCCTTTAGAGACATGGAAGGAGAGTGAAAATAACGTCTGGATTTTGAGAGATTTTTTCGATTCACGTTCATTTCACTTTCAGCGACTCAGTACAGGTTGAGAAACGCTGGGGTACCTGATATGTCAAGTACCTTAAGAGGTCCAGTCTTATACCCTCCCTCATCGGAAAGGGAAGAGGTCTCCTAGAAGGGTTGGGTCCCTAGTTTGGGACCAGAGAGTGTAACGTCCACCTAAGAAATGGTCGAGTCGGTGTTTCCTTCGGGGATTTTTTCGATTCAGAAAACATTTTGACGGTCTCTTACGTGTGGTTTGATTCCTCGGGACCAAGGTCGTCTTGGACGTTTTCCCTGTTAAGGTGGTGACACTATGACGAGGTCGATAGTACTCGAGTCCGTCACTCACGGGACCGTTGTTCCTTCCTCTTTGTCGGACCTTCGAGTCACTTATAGTCAGAAGTACGAATGGTTCGACTCTATTTCTCGAAACGGCCGACACTCTACAGGTATGGGTAGCTTGACATCTGTACCTTCTTTCCTCACCGGTGTCAACAAACTTGCAGACTTCTTTGCACACGGAGGAGTCTCGACACAGGTCTATAAAGTTTGGAAGGAAGGTCGGTCGTCGTTCTACCGTTCCAGGGGTTCGGTGCACTGAACGAAACCGGTTACTCTACGGTCGTCTTCGAAAAGTCGTGGACGTGTGTCGCCAAGGAAAAAGGACCCGCAGTCGCTACGGTTACGCACCTACTACACTCCGGAACCTGCCACTCGGGGTAGTCAGGCGCCCTCACCCCTGTACCACCAGTCGAAGGACGACAGGTGAACCATCACGTCAGGGTGTTCCCTGTACGTCACACTCGTTATTTATTTGGAAACGAGAAATTTCGGTACGGTGGAAACTCAGTAAACGTGTCGGGTTCGGGTTGGATTGAAGAGGACTGACCACACCCTTCCCTGGTGACTTCTCCTCCTCTACTTCGAAAGTTTTTCAAGTTGTCTTATTCCGGGTCATTTGTCTCGTCGTGGTAGAGGAGATGGGTCTTTAGCATTCAGTTTAAATGTCCTACGTGTGAGAACCACTTCTCGACGTTCATCGGGTGGTTATACGGAACAAACCGGTACTATCATAATCAAATTCCCAAAGTTGGACCTTCTACCCCACACTCACACTAAATAAAGGAAGAATTGGTATCAGGGGACGAGGGATGAATGAGTACTTGTCGTTTGAGCGAACTGGACCCATGTACGGATGGATCGGGGACTTCCGTGATCTAGGGACCACCAGATCCGTAGTTTGGCCAAATCTCTCCCATCTCATCCGTACTGGTCCAAGTGGAACAACAACAAGTCAACAATTCATCACAGGCTGAGAAACGCTGGGGTACTTGACGTCGTGTGGTCCGAAGGGACAGGAAGTGACAACGGACCTAAAACGAGTTTGCGTACAGGTAACACAACTACTACGATAGGTTGGTAGAGTAGACAGTGACGGAGGAGGAGGACGGAAGTTAGAAAGGGGCGTAGTCCCAGAAAAGGTTACTCAGTCGAGAAGTGTAGTCCACCGGTTTCATAACCTCGAAGTCGTAGTCAGGAAGGTCACTTATAAGTCCTAACTAAAGGGGCTCCTGACTGACCAAACTAGAACGATAGGTTCCCTGAGATTTCTTTCCCACAAGAGGTCGTGGTACCAAGTTTTCGTAGTTAAGAAACCATGAGTCGGTCGAGAGTATAGGTATGTACTGATGACCTTTTTGGCATCGAAACTGATGTACCTGGAAACAGTCTTTTCTCTACAGACACGAAAAATTATACGACAGATCCAAACAGTATCGAAAAGAAGGTTCCTCGTTCGTAGAAAATTAAAACACCGACGCCAGTGGTAGACGTCACTAAAACCTCGGGTTCTTTTATTTCAGACAATGAAAGGTGAAAAGGGGGTAGATAAACGGTACGTCACCGTTCAAGTGGATTATCTATACTTTTGTCTCTGAGACTCTCCAAGCCTCCGAAGTCGCTACTGTGCCGTCTCGAACTCGGATCTCGGACCACGGAGACACGTCCCGTCCGACACCTACGGACTCGACCTCTGTCGACCGACGACGACAGACGTCAGTAGGGTCCTCCAATTAGGTAACTAACGTAGGAGATAACAGAGTAGTCGGGTGTGTGACGGACTCAAATAGTGGTCCGTTTAAGGGTGAACAAAAATTGTCCTTTTAGTACGGTAGGACTTTACGGAACTTGGTTTGAGACGTCAGAGTTGTTTGTCGAACGGAAGATTTAGGTATTCGATTTGTGTTTAGAGAAACGTACCAAAGTCGGTTCGGTAATGTCGAGAAAAAGAGACATTCCGACTTGAACACGCACTACTTCTGTCGGTTCACCTCCTTTGATTCCTTTACTGATGTCACTTTATAGAGGTTCTGTATAACACGATAATTCACGTTTTTCGTTTCACGTCTTCTCATACATATCTTACCAGGGTAAACATATTTATTCTGTTTTATAAATGTATGTAAGATACATAAAGATAAATATCTACGTTTTTTTCAGGAATTACTATACATACTTTATAATCTCAACATAGTCCTTTCGTCTATCCCCAGTCCTCACCCTCCCCGTCCGTCACAAGCACGGGGTTTCATGAGTCCGGAGCGGTTGAGGTTGGTGACCAGAGACACTAAACCGGCCTTCCGAGGGAGACCGATGTCTCGGGAGACTCAGGTGTGAGACCTACCGACCTTCACGAGTCCCTACTTGTGGGGAGTCAGTCACTGACCACCCTTGACCACCTCTTTATGTAGTTGACGAAATGGAGAACCCCGAAACGTCCACGGTATCACCATTTCTTGGGTCGACGGTTGTGTCCTCGACGTCCAAACTAGGGGACCTCTTCCCTTACCGATGGGTGAGGTCATAAGAACGGACCTTGAAAGGAACGTGTCTACTCGGACCACCTGATATCAGGTACCTCAGTGTTTCTCAACCTGTGTTGACTCACTGATTCGTGGGTGCGTGAAATGGAGAACTCGTCCCACTAACACTCTTTTAACCACACACGAGGTGTGACCGAAAGGACCACAGAGTCTACCATTTCTTAGGTGGACGTTACGTCCTCTGGACCCAAATCAAAAACCCAGCCCTTCTAGGTGACCTCTTCCCTTACCGTTGGGTGAGGTCATAAGAACGGACCTCTTAGGGGACCTGTCTCGTCGGACCACCCGATGTGTACCCCAACGTTTCTCAGTCTCTGGTGACTCGTTGATTGTGAAAGTGTGAAAGTGATGCGACTGAGGGTCTCGCCCCTGTACGAGAAACGACCGACGGAAGAAAAGGAGACATTGAAGGATGAAGGGATGAGAAGGTTTAGTTACGGCTTGGGACAAAGTCACGACCAAAGACTTCCTTACTACGATAGATTATCTTGAGAGAACTTACCACACACAGGTAGGTTCACACCCGGCACAGGTCAGGTTGTCGGTATTCGGTACATACCGTAGATTAAAATTTAATGAATTTGAACTTTTACGTCGAGGAGCCACTGTACTCGGGATCGAGTCCACGAGGTGCCGGTGTGCCTGTCGTGTCTTACCTTGGGAAGGTCGTAGTGTGCTCCAAGAGAACTTGCCATAACCAACCGTCAACAACAACCTCCTTTACTCACATCTAAACATTGTACGTGCCTCTTCGTTTGTCTACAAAAGTTTCCCCCCTTCTATACTAAAGTGGAGACACTCCGGCAACTACACACCCCAGAAAATCACTCTGGTCTAAGACTGGGTTCGTAAGAGGACAGATGACGGATTTGGATTTGGGAAAGGTAAGAGTCGATTCGTTTTCTGACGACGGTCGGGTATACCGTAGAAACACGATTATTCTGGTTTCGTGGGGAGGAAGGAACACCCACGTCCGGGTACGGTCCCGTACGGTCTGGAGTCGTCACGGTGATTTGTCCTGTCACTTGTCCCGTGAGACCTCCCAGAAGTACTGAGAAAAAAGACGTAAAGTTCGGAAGGGAACCGTTATTCTTGTCCATCTTACCGTCCCGAACGTATATGTTTACCCGTCCTTCCGGCTTCCTATTTTATTTATGGTTCTTGTCGTTGAAAATTTTTCGTTGTGATTATTATGATGTTCATTTTTTATACTAGAACCCTTCAGGAACCACCAGGTCACCAATTCTGAAACACGAAGGTGACGGTTCCCGGACCCAAGTTAGGGACCAACTCCTTGATTCTAGGGTGTTCGACGTACCGTGCCGGTTTATTCATTTATTTTTCAATTTTTATACTAGAAGAACACAATGATAATTAAAAGTTTATAAGATGATTTCCTTAATTACCAACAGGATTGACGAAAGTATATACGGACCCAGTACAGGACTAATACACTAGAACGAGTAAATCGTGTACACCGAGAGAGATCAGACACATTGATGAATTCTCCTACTTCTTTGACTACTGGTGTATATCATAGACTGACAATATATTAGGTCGACATACGTTACAGGTCTTATCCGTTCAGGTACCTCTGTTTTTCATCCGACCACAAACGGTCCCTACCTCCTCTAACACCCCTTTCCCTTACAATCCTCAAACCCAAAAAAATCTCTCCACTACTTTTTCAAGTTTTTAACACCCGTGACCAATATGTTGAGACTTATATGATTTTAGGTAATTTACCATATAAAATCTACTGACTTAGGATATCATACACTTAATATAGAGATATTTCGATAATATTTTTACGAATATTTATATTTCTTCCAGAATAAATGTCACTCTCCCTTTGAAATGTGATTTAGAGATATTGACGTCAGAAACTTGTAGAGTTGCAAAAAAGATTCAAAGATGGCTTATATAAGTTGTCGAAGGACTAGGAGACACAATTCTCGTACAAGAATCATTCATTCGAAATGGAGAGTTCGACGAGAATTGAGATTACCAATTCTCAGATTGACAATTCTCAGATTTACGACCGTGTTTAAGTTCCCCAAGAGATTGGATCAAGACGGTAGAACGACAACCCGTAGTATCGTGACCTCTGTCAGGAAGGGTAAAACTGGTCAAAGAAAGGTACGGGAAGGACACTTTGTCTGTACTAAATAATTAGGACATCACTGAGTTTATTATGAGACCAATAGAATCGAATTCGACGTGTGCAGTAGAAGGACTGGATTTACAAGAGAAAGTCCTTTTGGTCTTTCAAGCCCTCTGGATTTTTACAGTAGAGTGAGTTGACCACTTACGTGTCCAATCATAAGGGTACATAACTGCCTAAACTGTCGAGGGAAACGACGGGAGTCTTCTTTCCAGGAAATAGGAAAACCGGACATAACGAACTCACGAATGACTGACGACCCATGACACCTATGTTTCGGTCGAAGACGGGGATTCCTCGACGTCCGGTAGGACCCCTGTATGTACTCACACTGCTCTTATATGAGAGGGGACAGTGGGAGAGATGGGTCTTTAAGTAATCGAGTCCTTTCCCTACTTCTGGTCTTTATCTTTTTTACTCGGTGGAAACCTGAAAACTCAAGGTTTTCGGAGTGTGAGTCTTCCCGATTTACCTTGAGTGTACACGTTGATGGTGACTAGAACCTCTTACACTTTCTTTAATTTCGTTACGAAGCAGTGGGAGAGTCGGTGAGGTGGGGTGATCTATTAAGGACCCTACCTCCGTGAACAGTCTCCTCGTTAATATACACGTCTCTAGACAAGACCCAAAATGTGAGGGAGGGGGACTTCTCGAACCTCGGTCTTTTCCTGCCTATCTTCGACACCGTCTACGGTAGAAAATTATAACAGGTCTATAATCCACCGTTCCACGACTCCAGGTTTCTTACTTAGTCCTACCAAGATTTGGTCAGTTCCATTAGGAAGAGAAACGGTCAGTCACCAAAGTCCCCACGGGACACTGGACCGACACGGGTTACTTAATAAGTCGTTGTCTCAGATCTCTCCAAAACGGAGGAGTTCTCTTTCGTCTCCTGATGAGGAAGGACGAAACCTACGTCCGTACCCTCTTACACTATCACGGCGTCGTTTACAAACTACTACTCTTCTCCCCTCGGTTCTTTAGATCGGACAGATGAAGGTCGGAAGAGAAGTGCACTCTGCTAAGTTAGGTATTAAATCGGGGAACTGTACGTCGGTTTTCGAAAGATTAGTTATAGTTACGGTACGTCCCTAGAACCTCCTCCACACACAGAACGGAGGTCTCATCCTGGGACACCGTCCTTGTTCTGGGGTCTCTTTTATGTCGGGGGACTAGAGACAGAGTCCCCAGAGTCCGTCGGTCCGTATCTGGACCCCTTGTCCGACAAGGGTATATAGACTCCCCCGTCTTCACCTGTCTTCACAGAGTCCCTCAAGGTGTCTTCAAGGGTACCTATTAGGAAGAAAAAATTTTTTTTTTGATAATTTTTTATTGATGTAACTTGTTTACACACATGTAAAGTTGTCTCGGATCACTTATGAAACAACGCCCAACCGTGACCAAGATTCTTACTCGTAAACCCTCGTTGTGTACCTCCTGTGCAAAGTAACTAGTTAAGGACCGGGTAATACCGTCTCTGACGGTCTACACGGGGTTATAGGTTACAGGAAAGAAGGTATCATTATCTTTGGGACTAAAAATCGACATCTGTACCTTTCTGATGTAAAGGGTAGTAGGGAACATCGACCCACACCGGTACACTGAGACAGGATCGATTATTTCAGGGTACCAACGACTGTACATAGAAGAAATTTTCTATCGACCGTGTACGGTAACACGTCAAAAGAAGAAGTAGGGAAGTGAGAGGACGACGGGTCTTAAGACTACACTACCAACCACACGACTTGAAGTAGAATCTGGTACGTACGATTCAACGAAGTCAGTACAGGTTGAGAAACGTTGAGATACCTGGTATCGGGTGGTCCGAGGAGACAGGTACCCTAAGAGGTCCGTTCTTATGATCTCACTCAACGGCACGGCAGGAGGTCCCCTGGAAAGGCTGGGTCCCCAGCTTGAGCGTAGAGAATAC
The DNA here is from genome assembly GCA_006410555.1 of Capra ibex. Lineage (NCBI taxonomy): Eukaryota > Metazoa > Chordata > Mammalia > Artiodactyla > Bovidae > Capra > Capra ibex. Next base: position 49,624,055 of record SJYO01038709.1, read on the forward strand.
AGAGGACGTAACCGTCCGCCCAAGAAATGGTGATAACGGTGGACCCTTCGGGGTTCACCTTCCAATGTGGGACCCCAAACCCCTCGTCACTCTACTTTTCTCAGACCAAGGAACTCCTGACTCTTTGTATTGTCGGTGTGGTCGAGACCTATAGGACAGGACTGAAATGCATTCTTTTCAAGTAAAGATAGAGGAACTCGAGAATACTAAATCTCAGAAACGATAGATGTCACTCTCTCTGGATTAGGAAAGACTATGTGCGTGGGGTGTCGGTATGTTACTCTTTCGGGGTACAGACCTGTCAGTCTTAGCCCCGACAAGTTCTACCTCTCGTCGATACCATTGAAGGAGGGGAGTAGACGAGTACAGGAGACGGGTGGAATTCGTACCAAGATTATTGAATGAAACAGACTGAAAAGATAAAGGAATGTGTATCAATGAAAAGAAAGATAAAAGACAATGCTGGTAAAGCACTCTACGGAGTTCGACAAAAGAAAAAAAGATTCATGTCATCTTTATCTTCATCAATGGTTTATCTTTGTCGTGTTCATCGTCTCTTAGAGTAATATTGGTACGTACTTCACCTTTCGTTTCCGCATATTTTTAGTCCAAAGATTTTTCTTTGGTCTTTTCCGTAATGACAAGAGAGCAGACACGAAGGAAGACGAAAGGGACCCCATTTACCGTGAGGGACACGTTCAGAGAAAACTACCACTTGTGCGTGTAGACAATAAAGACAAAAACTTATACTCTACAGAGAAACCCAGTGTTTTCCGGTAACAAAGGGTTCACTACTTTTCTTCTTATAATTAGGTGGTACTGACAAAAGGCCGTATATCTGGAAAGACAGTAGAAAGGTCGGTTGTCAAAACACATGATTAATCTTTTTGTCTAAAGACTATGTGGTAAGATATAAGACACGAATTAGAACAAAGTATATTCCTTTTTGTTTACCGACGCGTTTGTATCGGTGTTTCTGTGGGTTCTGTGGGTAAGGTGTTTAACCCCGTAACAAACTCAGAAAGTGTCACTAAACAATCCAACACAATTCTTGGATTCCTTCATTCAGTCAAGTGTCTTTATTATTAGTCGACGCCATAAATTCACGGACTAGTTAACGTTGGGAGAAAGGTGGGTTCAAGTCTTGGTCAACTCTGTATTTAAATTCTCAGGTTGGCTGCATCTACCTTTATAGTTGACTACTCTTCTAACTTCGGAATTTAAGTCCCCATTTACCTGAAGGGTCATGTAAGGGTGACTGAACTTGAGACCCGAGGTGAGAAAGACCCCGTCGTGGGTGGGGTACTAGAGGAGAGTATCATCTTTTGTCTGGATGAGAGATCTGGAAGATACCCGTTCGGTTAGACTTTCTCTTTATTGAGTCCTTTGGGACTCGGTTAGTACAAGGAGAAAAAGAAGGTTTACGTGGTGTACCTACACGGTAAGGAGAAAGAGGTCCCTCTCCACTACTCACTCCGCCCCCGTACCTCTCTTCGACCTGGACAGGTGTACAGGAACATGTGGGACGTCGTCCGGGACGAGGACGAGGCGGAGATCGGTAGTCCTAAATGGTGGTGAGTTCCGACTGAAGGGTGACGGGCATAACGATAGAAAAACGGGTTCCCTAAAGAGGTTTCGGTCCCTTCGTCGTCGGGTACCGCTTACTGACTATCTTCGACTAATGGGAACGAGGGAACGGGTAGTGTATCTATTGACTCAATGAGTAAGACACGACGAAGTGTCTTGAAGGACCACCCTAATTTGGGGTCAGTAGGTGTCACTATCGACCGGCTGAGTTGTTGTATGAGACAAAAAATTTAACTTGATATCCACTAATTGTTATAACACAAGTAAAGTCCACCTGTCGTTTCACTAAGGATGTATGCACACACACACACACACACACACACACACACACACACACACACACACACACATCTCTCTCTCTCTCTCTCTCTCTACCTCTTGTCCCTTGATAAAGGGACACGAAATGTTATTTAAGAACAAATAGACATAATCTATATCACCATAGAGAATTAGGGTGTGAGGATTAAATAGGGAGGGGTGGGAAAGGGGAAACCATTGGTATTTAATCAAAAGATACTCAGACAAAGACAAGATATTTATTAAAGTAAACATAATAAAAAATCTAAGGTGTATATTTACCATAGTATACAAACAGAAATAACCAGACTTAATGAAGAGAATCAGATTATTATAGATCCAGGTAGGTACAACGACTTTTACAGTCATAAAGTAAAAAATAATACCGACTCATTATAAGGTAATACATACATATATTCGTAACTATATACGAAGAAATAGGTAATTAGACAACTACCTGTGAACCCAACGTAGGTACAGAACCGATAACATTTATCACGACGATACTTGTAACCCTATATACATAGAAAAGTTTAACCTCAAAAACAGAAAAGACCTATATACGGGTCCTCACCCTAACGACCTAGGATACCATCGTCATAAAAATCAAAAAATTTCTTGGAGGTATTACAAATGGTATAACCGATATGGTCGAATATAAGGATGGTTGTCACACGTTCCCAAGGACAAATAGATGTGGGAGAGGTTGTAAATAATAGACATCTAAAAAACTACTACTGGTAAGACTGACCACACTCCACTATGGAGAAATATCAACACTAAACGTAAAAAGATTATTAATCACTACACTTCGTAGAAATGTACACAGATAACTGGCTGGTAGATATACAGAAGAAACTTCTTTACAGATAATCCAGAAGATGGGTAAAAAGTTTCTTAAACAAAATATAACTCAACATACCCTACACACATGTAAAACTTTTAATTCGGGAACAACCAACGTACTAAACGTTTATAAAAAAGGGTTAGGTATCCAACAGAAAAGTAAAAGAAATACCAAAAGAAACGACACATTTTTGAATATTCAAACTAATATAGGGTAAACAAATAAAAACGAAAACGGAATCCTCAGACTAGATTCTTTTGTAATGATGTTAAATAGAGTCTCTTACAAAACGGATACAAGCAAAGATCCTCAAAATACCCCAGTACAGAATATAAATTCACACGTTCGGTCAAACTCAAATCAAAACATATACCACTCTCCCACAGAAGATCGAAGTAACTAAATGGATACCGACAGGTCGAAAGGGACATGGTGAACGACTTCTCTAAGAGAAGGGATAATATATCAGAACGGAGGAAACAATTTCAAATTGTATTATCTCTTGGATATTTATTTGGGTGTGCTGAGGACATAAGACAAGGTACGTCGTGTACGTGTGACATTCTTTACTTCTGGTCTTTCCCCGATCTTTTACTCTTTCAAAAGGGTGATGGGTCCTCATTGTAATACCTAGAAAGGTCTTTCTAAAAATATGTATATATTATTATACATTCCTATAGGTAAGATAGTGTCTACCTATGCGATATGATAGTATAGTGATGTGTACACAAACGAAAATAATATAGAGTATAGTATTAGTGTATATTCCAGGGTTCGGTAAAGAATTTTCCGATCAACAACAAGTCAATGAGTCAGCACAGGTTGAGACACTGGGGTACCTGATGTCGTACGGTCCGAAGGAACAGGAAGTGGCAGAGGGCCGCGAACGAATTTGAGTCCAGGTAACCCAGCCACTACGGTAGGTTGGTAGAGATTTACCGATACCTGATAAGGTAACATACCGACTTCTTATAAATTAGTCACAAAAGAATAATAACCCGTTAGTCTAAAAACAAAAAATTACGGTTGTCACGATGTTACTTATAGGAACTTATCAGTAGAAAAAAAAGAACAGAGATATCATGTTTAAGGATATACACTTTCACGACTCAGGTTCTCATACAAGTCGAAATTAAAAGCGTCTTTAACGGTCTTACGAGATGTTTCTGTTCAAGTGAACTATAATGGGAGGGGTTGTCACCCACTCTCACGACCAAAGAGAAGGAACGGTCGTCGTTGATAATTGTTTAACAACCTAGAAACGGGTAGACTATAACATTTTTATATAAAAGAACTGTAAACTTAAACGTAAAAATTTCAATATTTACTTTCATTGGTAAAACAGTCATAAATAACCGGTAACCCTAAAGAACGAGACTCTTGACGACTAAGTACAGGACAGAGTAAAAAGACAATCGAAGAAATAGAAAAGAGTAACTAAATATTCTCGAAAAACATTGAATCCTTTAATGAGTATTCAGTATATTACACGTTTAAAAAGTGATCACACATAACAGAAAAATGAGACAAATACCGTTAAAAAGGACGTCCCTGAAACAATAAAAATCACTTTATATAACTAGGAATAATTATATAAAGTAATAATTAATATGATAGATAATGTATATTATATAATATAATGGATAGAAGAATTAAAACACAAGACGCACCTTTCCGACAGGGGTACTAATTTTTAATTAAGGGGGTTTAAAATCACAACCTAAAAAACACTAAATAAAAAATGTACATATAGAAACCAGGTATACTCTATATTGTCTGTATGTCTAAAGTAGAATAAAAGAGGTTCACTGGTCTTCCATGAAGTTTTGGTAAAAAAACTCATCAGATAGAGAAAAAAGAACAAAACTAACGTATACACTGAAATTAATATAAAATTTAAAAGTATACTTAAATCCACATAAAGACTTGAGACAAGATAAAACGAGTTAGATAAAAAGTAGGTCTTTGGTCTGACAAAATTAATAACAACGAAATATTATACATTTATAATATATTATATTATATTAGAAACCATTTCGAGCATTGGAAAATGAGTAATTAGTAGGGGGGGTGGTCTCAAGATCGGTGAGAGTGTACAAATAAATTTGATTACTTACAACTTACTCACAAATGATACACAGTCCAACACCCGATTCGTGATCCCTACGTCATCACTCATCTTGTCCCTTTTAGAGACGGGTGTACCATGAACGTAAGATCGACACACTCTCTGGTTAAGATAATCAGTAATGTTTGTCCTAGTTTCCGACCATTTACTCTACCTCTTTCCGTTTTGTTGGTTCATTCTATCCTTCACCCCTCTCACATTTTGGTCCACCAGGCCCTATTCATCCTCATTGTACATGTTTCCGGGACTTCAACCTCCGGTCATGCGGACCTTGTTTTACTTACTCTCTTACTCTCCTCTACTCCGGTCTCCTCATTGTCCCTCACGAGTTCCTCCCGGAACTCCCGTTTACTTTTCTAGACCCGACAAAGAGACTCGTTCCATCCCCCGGTAGCCCCGTCTGTCTCGTTTCACCGTAGTACTTGACGGAAGTTCAAGGTTTTTAACTAAGAGATCCATAAAACCAACCCGAGTAAAACTTTATAATGTAATTAAGTACTGTTACAGAAATATTGGACGTAGGAGTATAGGTTTTTATTATATACACCTTTATAATATATACGCCGTTATAATATATACGTATCTCACTGTTTAACTACACGAAGACCCTTACATAAGATGTCTACATTAACGTATGTGTTTTCACCGATACATGTTCGTAACAAAGGTTACCGTTTTCTGACCTTTGTCACGTGTGTAAGTAGACAGATGGTCATACCCTGACCGATTCATGTAAAACTACGTGTATGTGTTACCTTATTATACGATGAGTCTTTCCTTATCCTCTTAAAAAGACATGACTAAGTCTTACTAGTGGATCTATATAACTCTTATTATCGTTCCATACCTCACTACACATATCATACTGTGGTAAACCCATTTCCCCCTTCATATATAAAACATACTTAAATGAAACGATCACATTTTATAGAAATGTTCTTATGTATTGTTTGACGATCGTCATCAACAGTGATCCCTCCCGTCATTTATTAAACCTCTGTCCATATGTTTACTTTAAACAGAGACATAGGGTGAAAGACAGAAACCTGATAACTCGGTGCACTTATATGATAAGATAAGTTTTTTTTTTGACATTTAAAATTACTTTGTTATATAGAAACACAATCCCGGTAAAACCATTACATAAACTGTAACTGTCAATCATCCCTGACTTTAGTATATGTCACTAGACATACTACTCGTATGTACAGGTCAACATTTTATATGTTTATCTGTTTACAATCCAGTCTATGTGTTACATTAGTAAAGAGAAGGGGGTAGGGGTTCATAAAACCTTCTTCTTATTTCGTGTTTTCCATTAAACGTGTAATAACGTCATGTCCACTCGATCTCTCAGGTTAGAGGACTGGACGGTTAATGTCTAATTCCGGACACAACTTAGTCACCCGACACATCACACAATTTTCTACTACACAGGAAAATACAAATTTTTTTCATAAATAAATAAATAAACCGACACGACCTAGTATCAACACCGTACACCTTAGAATCAACGCGGTATACCCTAGATCGAGGGACTGGCCCCTAACTTGGACTCTGGGGACGTAACCCTTGTGCCTCAGAATCGGTGACCTGGTGGTCCCTTCAGGGACTAAAAAAAAAAAATTCTTTTTGATTATAAATCATTCTCACTAGTCCTCACACCCCATCTATAGACTCTACTCTTATCTCACATGTCAAGACTTGACCCATCAATCCTTCCGAGTGACTCTTCCATTGTAAATCCCGTTCTACACTTCTACTCCTCCGTTGACCACAGACTCTCTTCTCGGAAGGTTCGTTTCTCTTGTCGATCACGTTTCCGGGACTCCGTACTCAAAAGGACCGGATAACTTTCAAGTCACTCTCCCCCGGTCACACCGACCTCATCTATCTCTCTCCCTCGCACCCACCACGTCTCCTCCGCCGTCGACGGTGTCCCGAAACACTCGAGACGATTTCTGCCACGGAATTCCTCTACCCTTTGGTGACCTCCCATATCTCAGTTCCTCACTTTAAACGAGAAGTTAAAATTCTCGTAGGGAGACGGACGACCCACCTCTTGTCCGACATCTCTTAGTTCTCGTCTTCGTCCTTCCGGTCCCGGTCTTACTAAGACAATGAAGAGTAAAACGAGGGTCTTCGTAAGAATCTCGACTATAAGTTTGATCGATAACCACTTCTTGATTGTAAGTCGTGTCTTTGTCTCAAACATTTTCGAGTAAAGAAAATGTTTCAGACATTTTCGAGTTAAGAATATACATTATATTCTTAATGTTTGTGAGTGACGTCTTATCAACTCTTTTTGTCTTTTTAGATATTCCCTCTCTTTTAAATGGTTACGATGGAGAATCCATGTTGAGGATAACTGTAAAGCCCTACAAAGGGAGAGTTGAAGCACCAAAATACATCAATCAACTATTATACGTGCACGTAACCATAAGGTGGACTAGAGAATTGGATTATATTCTTCGTAAAATTGGTGATCTTCTTAATACATAAGATTACCTTCTTATCATAAGATAAAATACCGGTAGATTTTAACTTGAGTTGGTCAGGTCATTTATTACGTAGTGACTTCTAAAAATACGTCTTTAAAAATAGACATAAAATCTAAACGAAAGGGATTCTGTCTAAGTTCTCCGTCTTGATTGTTCAGTTTTTCTTACACAAAATCCAAAAACTATGAGTAAAAGTTTGACAAGAAGTTTTCCCAATACGGATATATTTAAGTGTATCCGAATGATTTCGGTATTTTTTGGAAATTCTTCTTTTAGGAAGTAATCGTAGCTGGAGAATTTCTTTTTATTCAAAATTTTACTCTTTCACAGTCTTAAAGTGTGTAGTATACGTATCGTCTCTCCCACTTTTTAGTCTAAGACTCCTACTTTCTTAGTAATCAAAAATCTGGTTTCGGTGTCAATTTAATACTAGGTCGAACTCCTCATATATACTTTGGTTTACGCACACCCCACACGAAGTATCCGTCTCTTCATCAGTAGTGATTTATATACACCAACGATTCTCTGATTTGGCCCCTGATCCTTAATTTAAATTGTGTAAGAGGAGTTTAACTCAATAAGGTCCTCTTCGGAAGAGAAGAAAAATTTACCATACTGTACCTCTATAAACACTGTTTAACCATAAGTCGGTCTTCCTTTCTTTATACATCTCTACTCTATCCCTCAGCCTTCATGAAGGAATGAGGTCTAGGTGGTGAACTGGGAAAGTTCACCCTTATGATACCGGATAGAACAGATGGAGTGTTTCGAAAATACGATTATTTACCGTTTCACTGTATGTTGGTATCCCACAATAATGGTACAACTTCAGAGTCCGTGAGACGCAACCTTTGTATATATTACTCTACGAAATTAAGGAGAACCACCTAAACAGAATATAAGGTAATATCGTTTAAGCTACTAGAGGAAAACCCCCTTTAGGTAAGTTTTACCTTCATATCATCAAGTCCAGTAGTAAGACTCGAGGGTTACTTTGACTTTAAAGGACTTCCCGTTCCTAACACAGAGTAAGTGAGAACACTTATTCACGGGGTTTGGGACACACTCCTCCTTTGTCCTAATATGTAGGGATAGACTCGAGCCAGAATTTCCATAATTATTATGTACTCTCTACTCCCGTTCTACCTCGGGTGCCTCGTGAAAGAAAGGACGGAGACTGAGATGGGGTGGAGGTAGAGTGACAAGCAAGAAGGGGGAGTCGACGGTCTGTTCGATAACGAGTCGGGAGTTCAGAGTCCTTCCAGTAGGAAAGATCATGAGAGAGACTACGGTAGTAGATTAGGGTTAACAAGTAATCGTGGGTCCTGTGAAGCAACGTTGTGACAGAGTAACCTACGGTGATACGGGAAGAGGACGTGAAGGACCGGTCCGAAGAACCCGAAAGGGACGGTTGAATAGAGGACACCTAGATGACTTCGTGGGTCCTGTCCGAGTTGTGTTCTAGAAACTTATCACTTTTCCTACTCAAAAGTTCCCGGGTACAGTGTTTTCCTTCGCTTATCTTTACTTCTCTCTTTATTTCGGTAACAAATGAAACCGAGGTCTTCGTGTCACTATTTGACTAGAGACGTGTCTTTGTACTGATATATGGTAGATGAATTTACGTAAGTACGTATGTATCCTGGTCATAAGAGAACCATTGTGTTTTTACAACTCTTCTCGTTCTTCAACTCCAACAACTCGGACTATGATTAGTACGGCTCCAAAATCTCGTCCCTCAGAAGGGACCACCGAGTCTATCATTTCTTAGGTGGACGTTACGTCTTCTGGACCCAAGCTAGGGACCCAGTCCTTCTAAGGTACCTCTTCCCGTACCAATGGGTGAGGGCATAAGAACGGACCTCTTAAGGTACCTGTCTCCTCGGACCGTCCGATGTCAGGTCCCAACGTTTCTTAACCTGTGCTGACTCGTTGATTGTGTGTGTGAGTGTACGTACGCACTCGCGTACGTGTGTGTGTGTTTCTTCTCGTCCCCGAAAAAGGTAGACCAGACGGCCTTAGGAGATGGTCTTTAGCTTCAGTCACCAAAAGTCAACAGACCACTAAGACATCGTCACCCTTTAGATTATTTATGACGACAGACACTTTTGGTCGGAGTCTCTAAGTCTAAAGTAAGGAGACACCACCCTGAACCCGTAGACATGCAAAAATTTTCGAGGGACCCCCTAAGATTACACGTCGGTCCGACTCTTGGCGACGAGACTTCACAGAGCCCAACTCTACTGCCTAGACTGATTAATTTGGAGTTCCGACTCGTGTGACCCGAAGGACCTGTAGACGTGTCTCAGAGAACGAGAGAGGGTGCGAGAGTGAGAGCAAGGGAACGAGAGAGCGAGAAAGAAGATACATAGGTTAGTTAACGAAACCTCACTGAGACGACGAAACGTCGGGCAGACCATTCTTGAGTCTAGGGTCACCAAGTGTAGCTTCGTAGGACCTTAGAAATTTGGGTCCGGCAGCACCCCATTTAGTCCCTGACACTTTCTTCCTGTGTTCGGTGACCCAAGGGAAAGGATGAAGTCGAACACAATATGTTCACAAGAGTAATTACCCTCCCCTGTCTTCTTTGGATCTCTTCTGTAAGGGAATGACCCTAAACGGTTTGGAAGTATGTCAAAGTGAGAGTCTTAGTCCATACCTGGACCATGTTATGGTAGACTGCGGGTCTACGACGTCTCGGTCATTCGTAGGAGTCGACGAGGCTTGGTCCGTCAAGGACGAAAAAATAATGTTCAGGGTCCTCGGATTCCTCGGTACTGAGAACCTGACTCCACAGAGTCATAATCACTCTGTTTTCGTGAGAGATGTATTCTAGCAGGAACGTACCCCACTCAGTCAACTCCATGAAGAAGTTTTCAGTTGGAGACATTCAAGGGTCTGTCGACTCAAGGATAAAGAGTTGGGAGTGACGTAGAGTGTCTCCCTACCAGTAGGTCGACCACGAGTCACTCATGTCTTCTGCACGGGAGGTCGAGGAGCTATAAAGTTATTTGGTGACTTTAGGGTACTAACGGACTAATCGTCGTAGTCTTTACCAATGAGATCTCTGTGTGTTCGGGACTCCAAAGAAGGTGTCCGGACGAATCTCGACATTCAATACTTCGTGGTCCCTGTCCTGACTTTATTATACCTACGGAGGGACCACGGTACAACAAGATGACCCCGTAGAACCACTAGGTCCTCCAGTGTCTTCTGGAACTCGACGACCGGGGGTCGTAGGGGTGTGGCTAGTAGAGGGACTGTTGGTCGTCCCTGGTGGACTGAGTACGTATAAACAAACTTTCCAGACTCGGGCTGTTAAAAGGGTCTCAACGTAATAGAACCCTCGACTAAGTTGACCATGAGGTGAGCTGAAACTAACGGTGTTAGTCCCGGAGTCGGTAGTACTCCTACTTTTCTTCATTTTTCGACCAGTGTAGTTCTATGAAAAGTCTTTTATAGTTTATCTTTTTAAGACGGGACGGAAAATAGAGGCACAGAACCCAGGTAAAGGAAGGGGGTGGGGCATAGCAACACTGTAGTGTATTGGCTCTAAAAATACGATTCCTTTTTTCAAGATACTCTTACGAGAAAGGTGAGAGACTTTTACCTTCTTCGATTAGTCTTCCGAAAAACGACCTTCCTTCGGGATAAAGACAAAAGTGACCTTCTAAGAGTTTCGTTAAAGAGTTCCGGTACTACAAGGAAAGGGGTTGAACGGGATGGATTTTAGTTCCTTGAGAGTATGTCTATGTAAAACACATTAAGGTACTTCATCTATGTAAACTACCTTAGAAAAGGATATCGTAGTAAAGAACGATTAAAACTCAACACGGTAACGGGACGGTCTATTGTGTCTATTGTACTGACAATTATTGTAACCGGTCGGTCCTGAGTCTCCAGGCACCCGGTCCTGACTTGGTGTTCTCACGGTCACCTCCTCCGAGAACTGTAGGTGCGAGTAAAGACTTAAACTATAGCATGACCGTAATACCGAGGGTTTAAGACAAAAACTCAACTAAAACAAAAAGTAGCAGACGGTCTTTACTTCGGTCGTAAAAACGTCCAATCCTCCGACATCTCAAAATCCTTTGACGGGACTACTCAAAATCCTTTTGACAGTCTCGTCACGTAACCAAAGGAAGACAGACTATGACTTAAATTAAGGTTGTAAAATCTGATGACTTAGACGGATCTAATTTATCGCACACGTGTACGATTCAGCGAAGTCAACACAGGCTGAGAGACGTTGGGGTACCTCGAGCGGTCCGAGGAGACAGGTACACTAAGAGGACCGTTCTTATGACCTCACCCAACGGTAAAGGAAGAGGTCACCTAGAAGGGCTGGGTCCCTAGCTTGGATGTAGAGGACGTAACCGTTTGTCTAAGAAATGGTAACTCGATGGTCCTTAAACGTCTATAACGAGTAACACTATTATTATAAAGAAGTAATACTTGATCCGTGAGTATACGTGTTTTTAGGTGGTAGATGTCAAGATTCATCTATGTTTTAAAGGTCTGGAGTGAACCGGTTTAAAATGTTTTACTTTTTTCTGTTTTCATTTCTACTTTTTCTTAGTTTGTGTATTAAGCCCAGAAAAAGGGTAAACGATCACAGACTCAAGACACTCACAGTGAAAAGAAGAGTAGTAATTCACCCTTCCTGTCTTCTAAATTTTTTTTTTTTTCTTTTCTTTTCTGTGTTTACCTTTCGTCTCCGCGTCCTTCCCTTCTCCGTCTTTCCTTCTCGGTTCATCACTCCGCTGTCTTCGTCGCGGGGGCCCGGACGACAAGGGGAACAAGCGGTCGTCGGGACGGTTTACACCGTTGCACGTTGGTATGCTCTACGACATTTGACTGGGTCGTCGTAACGGGTAGTAGGCCCGGTATTACATTGAGGGAGCTTGTTTGTGTTTGCGGGAAGAAACATATATTCCTTGTTGTCGGAGTCCGGAATCCTTGGAAGACCCTCTACCCCTCTGTTCACAATTGTCTCTTTGTTAGCCTCCTTCGTTTCTCAATTCACATCAACACACCTTCCGGTCCTACGACACGCCCGCCCTCCCAATCCCCCTCTCAATCTCGGTCCGCTACACACACCCGACTACCCCCAGACCTCTCTTACGGTCTCTCACCACCCTGAACTAGTCGGAACTCACAACCCGCCGTCCCTACACACGTCTGTCCCTTCTTCCCGTTTGCGGAAGATCTCCGTAGAAAGAGGACTGTGACGAGACAATACACCGTCCCCGGAGACTCCCTGTCGTAGACGTGAAAAGAAGTCCACGAGTCGATAGTAAATTTTAGTTGGACGTGTGTACATAGTAATCACTTTCTTAGTCGTGAAAAAAAGTCTTTCCTAATAAACAGGTTGTGTACCTTATAAGGGAAAAGGACAGTTACACGTCGACTAAAGGACGGTGTAAAATAAATAAATAAAAAGGGTACTTCTGACATAGGACGTCACCTAAAGTCGTCGGAGGCAACTACCTGAGTAGGAGGGCAAAACCCACAATGTAACAACAAACGTTCCACTAGGACGATTTTACACCTGCCAAATAATGAAGAGAAACGGTGAGAAGGTAGAGACTCTCGACACCAATTCAGTCTTCCGATTCCCCCGTGTTCTCTCTCTTTCATTTGAGGGTAAACACTATAACCGACGTAAAGTGAGTGATATTCTGAGTTTGGAGGTTTGGTCTGTCCGTATGTTTACCAGACCCTGAGGTAAAATTTTACGACGAATTACAGACCTAAACTGTGTGTGTGCGTGTCTGTGTGCGAGTATGTGTGTCTACGTGTGTGGTCTTTAAATACCAACTTTCTTTTGGTTTTCGTCTACAGATTTACGATATCGAAGAAAATACACATCCGATTTTTTCCACATGGCCACTTCTGTTGGGTGTCTTATCCTCCTTTATAAACGTTTATTAAATAGACTATTCTCTGAACCTAGGTCCGATATATCTTGAGAATATTGAGTTATTATCTTTCTATTTATCGGGTTGATTTTTTTACCCGGTTCCGACACTTATCTGTAAAGAAGTTTCCTCTATCTGTTCACCGATTATTTATTACGTTCTACTAATCGTGGTAATTGGTGCTCTCTTTACGTTTAGTTTCGGTGTCAGTCTATGGTCAAGTATGGACGATCCTACCGATATTATATTTTCTATCTATTATTGTTCACGACCATTTCAACCCCTCTGTTACCCTGAGAGTATGAAGGTCACCCTTACCTTTTAACACGTCAACGACACCTTTTGTCAGACCGTCAAGGAGTTTTTATATTGGTTTCTCAATGGTATGGTGGGTCGACAAGATGAGGTTCTATAGATGGGTTCTCTTTACGTTTGCATACAGATGTGTCTGTATCGTCGTAACCAGTATTATCGGTTTTTGACCTTTCCCGGGTTTACGGGTGGTTGGTGGAGTAGGAGACAGTAATGGAAGAGGAGAACGGAAGTCGGAAAGGTTCGTAGTCCCAGAAAAGGTCACTCAGTCGAGAAGTGTAGTCCACTGGCTTCATAACCTCGAAGTCGTAGTCAGGAAGGTCACTCGTAAGTCCCAACTATAGGAAATCCTACCTGACCAACCTAGAGGAACGTCAGGTTCCCTGAGAGTTCTCAGAAGAGGTTGTGGTGTCAAGTTTTCGTAGTTTAGAAGCCACGAGTCGGAAGTAATACCAGGTTGAAAGTATAGGTACGATGACCTTTTTGGTATCGAAACTTATATACCTGAAAACAACCGTTTCACTCCCAAAGGGACTATCGAGTCAACCATTTCTTAGACGACCTTTACGTCCTCTGGGGTCAAGCTAAGGACCCAGTCCTTCTAGGCGATCTCTTCCCTTTCCGATGGGTGAGGTCATAAGACCGGACCTCTTAAGGTACCTGACATATCAGGTACCCCAGCGTTTGTCAGTCTGTACTTACTCCCTGAGAGTGATACATGTGATACATGACCGTTTCGAAAAAGTAGACGATGGATCTAAACAGTATCGAAAAGAAGGTTCCTCACTCACAGAAAATTAAAGTACCGACGTCAGTGGTAGGCGTCACTAAAACCTCGGGTTCTTTTATTTTAGACAGTGACGACGATGAAAAGGGAGAAGATAAAAGGTACTTCACTACCCCAGTATACGGTACTAGAATCAAAAAACTTACGACTCAAAATTGGGTCGATAAAGTGTGAGGAGAGAGTGGAAACGGTTCTCCGAGAAATCAAGGAGAAGTGAAAGACGGTAAACTCACCATAGTAGACGTATAGACTCCAACAATAAAGAGGATCGTTAGAAATAAGGTCGAACACGAAGTAGGTCAGGTCGTAAAGAGTACTACATAGAAGTACATTCAATTTATTCGTCCCACTGTTATATGTCGGAACTGCATGAGGTAAGGGTTAAAACTTGGTCAGGCAAGGTACAGACTAAGATTGACAACGAAGAACTGGGTGTATGTCCAAAGAGTCCTCCGTCCATTCCTCCAGACCATAAGGGTAGAGAAATTCTTAAAAGGTGTCAATACTAGGTGTGCCAGTTTCCGAAATCACATTAGTTACTTCGTCTTCATCTGTAAAAAGACCTTAAGGGAACGTAAGAGGTACTAGTTTACTTACAATTGTTGAACTGGAGACCAAAAACACGGAGAAGTTTTGGGTGGAACATGTAGACCTTCAAGAACCAAGTGTATGATGAACTTCCTAAAACTCGTTTTGGAACCATTGTACACTTTACTCGTGTTTACATGTGATCGAACTTGTAAGGAACCGTAACTGGAATAAACCCTAATCTTACTTTTGACTGGAAAAAGTCAGGACACCGGTGTATAACTACCCGGTGTTATACAGGACTGTATAACTCACATCGTGGAATTGTGGAAGATCCTAAACTTTATCGAGTCGACCTTAGGACAGTGGAGGTGATCGAAGTAAACATCATTACGAAGGATTCCACGTGGACTGAAGTGTGAGGTCCTACAGGTCGAGATCCACTCACCAGTGTGGTAACACCAACAGTCGATATGAGGCTAGCTTTCTTGTACTCCCTGTTTTTAGTTTACTGATGAGTTGGTGACACTAAAAGATCATAGGTAGTTTTGACAAATTTTACCACGGGTAAATAAAGGTGCTTGGTCAGGACAACCGTATTTACTAGTTACCCCACTCGTGTGGAATATTGCGTCAAACAACCGATTATTATTATTACGACAGTCGCCTCCTTCGACAGAATCTTCTGTTCTCAGAGTCCAACCCTCGCTCACCACGGAGTGAGTCATTCTCGTAGAGGAACTCTGTCTTAGTAAAAGCACCCAACTTCGGTCCGACTCAATAAGTTCTTGTCTCCACTCTGTAGTAGTGAGATAGTGTATCAGATCTACTTTTTCTAATCTAAAGACACGAGGGGTTTGTTCAAGTGTAAAATGTGTGTGTGTATGTGTAAGAGAGAGAGAGAGAGAGTTTGTTACATGGTGACTAAGGAATTTTACACGAAAAAACTCACAAATAATGGGTCCTAGGTTATTAAGGAGAAAACTTTTAGGTAAGTCTACAAATAGTGTCATAAGGAATCTAACCACTTTTTAACGGGGTTTAACCCCCTACACTTTATTTAGTAAGATGAGAGTATTTCGGTAACTTTACTACTACCATTTTAACACCAAAAGTCTGATACAAGTCACTTTTTTGGTAAAGGTTCCTACTTCTCACACTACACCTCTAAGTCACATCCACACACCTTTACATGTGTTTATTTTTATCGTCACTGTAATTCCGTAACCCTCTCGTCCACCAAAAAAGGAAAGAAAGGGGGGTAAAAAGACATTACTGGAAAATAATGAAAATCCTCTTTTGCTAAGTCTTTTAAAATTAGAACATAGAAATTTATATTCTAAATATAATATAAATTATATTTAGAAATTTAAACATTCTTAATTTACCGTGAAAGAGGAATATCTTTTCTTAATACTGACTTGAAAGCGGACATAGAAGACCAACGTACGTTTAGTGCACGCTAGAACAAATTTATACCCTAGAATCGATTGTCCAGACCCCACCCGGACTCTGAAACGTAAAGATTGTTTCCAGGGTGTACTACGACTACGACGGCCAGGTACGTGTTGTGAAACTCACCGTTTCCCAGATTCTCAAAGAACTCTCTTTGACCGATTTTTAGTTTTGGATTTAGTCTGTTTTTGTGACTAACTTCTGATAATCCAAGTTCTTCACCAAGGATATTTAACCATGGTACCTGTCGGTCCCTCGGTCTGAAGGGGGATCCCAAAAGAAAAGGGGGTTTCTACGAAGATAAGTTCCTGTATTCGAGCTCTTACAGTCAAAAGGTATAGTAACGTATAAAGTGGTGTAAATTTAATTTTCTTTTAAGACCACTCTAAACAAAAAAAGTCAACGAGTCAGAACAGACTGAGAAACACTAGGGTACCTGACGTCGTGTGGTCCAAAGGGACAGGCAGTGGTTGAGGGTCTCGACTCTGACGTAAGGATTAGACCACTCTAATGAATCTCACTTATTTTTCCAGTAACAAAACAGGGACAGTTCACTGAACTCAACTCAAGTGTATAGGGTCCTTGGTTATGCACTAAGGAAGGGAAAGATGTTTAACGGTGAATCGACAACCAAAGGTGTCTTACTTCGTTAGCTCTCAGTCCTCGGGAAAAGACACTTTACACGTTACGAAAGAGGGAGAGAGGGTTCCCGAGAGTAGTCCGTTGTCGAGTGGACTCGAAAGAGATCCGACAGAGGTGTTGATTTTGCACCTCTTCGAAAAGAAGAGTCGAAGGGAGTCCAACGAGTGCCGGAAACGTACAACGGACACCTTAACGGTGTGACAAGTGTACCCTAAACATGATCAAAGGATGGTGCGGGTATCGTTTCATGGTATTTATGTCACCGAATTTTCATGTGGTCAAATAAGAGAATGTCACGCCTCCGGCCTTCAGACTTCAGTTCCATGACACAAGGAAGACTTCCGTAGTCCCCTTGTAGCAGGGAGGGACCAGATCCTCGTAGTGAACGTGGAGACAAAGACAGGAGTGTAGAGGAAACAGATTGAGGTTGGAAGGACAGTTGTATCAGTGTCCGAGACCCCACTCCAACACCTGTAGAAAGCCCCCCCTGTAATAAGTCAAATAATGTCACCAGATACGTGTCGGGTATCCTCTTCCGTTACCGTGGGGTGAGGTCATGAGAACGGACCTGTTAGGGTACCTGCCTCCTCGGACCATCCGACGTCAGGTACCCCCAGGGTTTCTCAACCTGTGCTGACTCGCTGAAGTGAAAGTGAAAGTACGTAACCTCTTCCTTTACCGTTGGGTGAGGTCACAAGAACGGACCTCTTAGGGTCCCTACCTCCTCGGACCACCCGACGGCAGATACCCCAACGTGTCTCAACCTGTGCTGACTTCGCTGAATCGTCGTCGTCGTCGTCGTCGTCGTACGTGTCGGGTATCGATGAACGGGGAACAACTCAAAAAGAGAAAGATAATTCATCGAAATAGCAATGGGTGTCAACCAGAATCAGTTTCAATAGTTATTCTCTCACCACAAGACAACCAAGGACATTCGTATGATACAGTCAAAAGATACCGATGTATTGATTACTAGTGTTCGTATCACCGGATTTGGTTACGTTTACATAATAGAGTATCAAAGATATCCAGTCCTCAGGTCCCAGGAGACGGGTCCTAGAGTGACCGACTTTAGTTTAGTAACCGTCCGGATGTAAAGAAAAATCTCTAAGACCCCTTCTTGTACGAAAGTTCGAGTAAGTAACTCCAACAACCGCCTTAACTCAAGAAACACCAACATCCTGCCTCCAGGGGTAAGGAGCGACTGACAGTCGGTCCTCGGAAAAAGACTCACACATTCCGTCGAGTGTAAGTAAAAGTGGGTCAGGGGTGGTAGAAGGTCGGTCGTTGTCGTTCCACTCAGGAAGAGTCCGGAGGTGGGAGAGACGGAAGGAGAAGAGAGAGTTCGACTTCTTTCGGGACGTCAAAATTTTTTAACACAAAATATAACCTCATGTCAACTACTTGTTGTAACACAATCAAGGTACACATGTCGTAGAACTAAGTCAATATACACATGTACATAGATAAGAAAGAACCTAAGAAAAGGGTGTATCCAATAACGTCTTACAACTCATCTCAAGGGACACGGATATGTCATCCAGGAACAACAAATAGACAACTATAAAATATATATTATCCCAGATGTACACCTCTTCCGTGACCGTGGGTGAGGTCATGAGAACGGACCTCTTAGGGTACCTGGCTCCTCGGACCACCCGACGTCGGGTACCCCAGTGTGTCTCAACCTGTGCTGACTCCCTGAAGTGAAAGTGAAAAGTCAAAGTACGGAACCTCTTCCTTTACCGTTGGATGAGGTCACAAGAACAGACCTCTTAGGGTCCCTGCCTCCTCGGACCACCCGACGACAGATACCCCAGTGTGTCTCAGTCTGTACTGACTTCGTTGAATCGTACGCGTGTAGGACCACCCGAGTCACATTAGTGTTCCCAAGAATATTTTCCCTCCGTTCTTCCACCTCTCTGAGTGACAGGACTTAGCCCATTGGACTTACTGGTAGTTTAACCAACGACCCTGGTGGTCCCGAAACGGGTGACCGAGACGTCTACTCTACGAGTGTCTCGTACCTGTGTGTGGTAGTGGACCTGGGTAGGGGGTCTTTTCGTCTTTCTCGACCTTTCTCACGTGGGTACTGTTGACGGTGACGGCCGATCCGACTCTCCCGACGGGTCGAGACAGATGTCACAGCCGGGCCAACCGTATCTCCCTCGACCCGTCCTCTGCCCTTTTGGACGGTTCGTTTCCCACAGTAGTCGGACTCTGGTCACCCTTAACCTCCTCCTTTACCTTTGTTCGTTTTTTTTTTTAACTCCTCCACCTCCTTATTCTTTTCCTTTTAGTCTTTTCCTGTCTAACTCTTGTCAGTCACTATTACTCATTCTACACCCTCGTCGTGCCGACTGTTGACGGCGCACCAGGCTCGGTCCCTGTACCACCCGCACCCCTCGGTCCCCGAAGACAGTTTCGAGGACCCGACGCGGTCCCGTGAGCCGGGGGTGGAGACTACGGGGAAAGAGGTACGTTCCTGCACGAAGGAGGGAAGGGGGTGGTACTCGTCAGCCTTCGACGACCTACGGAACTGGACCTTCCCTCTGTTTCGAGAGGTCTTCTTTTAACTTTACTTACGACCGAAATCTTGAAGTGAGATCTTTATTTAGAGACGACGAACCCTATTTATCGAATTTCTTTACTCTGTTGGTTCTCTCTGTGGTGGCCTATCAGTAAGCCCAATGGACTGAGTCCTGTCACTCAGAGAGGGTGGAAGACCGGAGGGAAAATCTTCTTGGGAACACTAATGTGTTTTCCCCTCGTTCCAGCTATATGCACAGTCATGTATGTGTACATGGGTCGGGGTGCCGTAGAGGCACCTGTGCCTCGTCTTCACCCTCCCGCGGTACGTCGTCCTACCACAAGGACCCGGTGTGTTTGTGTGGGTGCATGTGTGTGATTTTACGTGATTATTTCGGAAGTCTTCTGGGGTCCGTACTCCTCACTACTCCATCCTCAGTGGTCGTGGACCCAGGTGGGTCCCGGTAAGGTCGACGACACCTTTACATCTGTGATGGACACCTCGGTGAATCGGTCTCGTTCGGACACGCGACGTGAGGCTTACACAATTGAATGACGGAAAAGTGTTGGGTAGAAGACCCTCTCCGTAGTAAGACATCTTCTCCTTTCGGTGCGTTCCGGTCAGCTCAGTGCGGAGACGTCCGAGGCGTCGAAAAGACTTGACCTAAACTTAGGTTCAGATAAACTGAAGTTTGGGTGTGACAATCGACTCAGGGACCGAGAGTGGAGAGTCGACACACCTGAAACGACCCCGTCTGTTTCACGGTGAGTCGTCACGGGAAGCGGTGAACGGGAAGAATGATCCGACACTGAGAATTGAAGAGGTTCCTCACTCGGTTCAAAGGGACCCGGTCACCTCTCCACTCTGTTGTGTCGTCTGTGGTCCTTCTCCACCTCTCTCCGTAGAGGTTCCTGACCGGGTCTCCTGTCTGGGTCCCCTCCGCTCCTCTGAGACACGTGTTGACGATGCTTCTCCTTTTCCTCGGACCGAAGAATTCTGTCGGTTAGACGAGAGTGGTGGGTGTGTTCTTAGGAATTCTCTCACCTTTGGTTTGCGTCTCTCTCCTAATTACCATGGAGTTGTCGGCGTGCGGATGTATGAAAAAGGACCGGGAAACGACACCGTGTTTCTGTATGTGTGACTTTCCAGCTAATCGTTTAACCGAGGATTTACCGTAAAACGAACTATTCAAATTTAGTGTTTTGGTGACAAAAGTTTACGGTCGGACCGTCCGTTTGTGTCCCTTGACGCTCCCCATTACCCACACGATAAGTCACCACTTTTTATTACGTCACAAAATATTAACGAAGTCTTAGTCAGCAAACTGACATGTTTCTTTTTTTAATTGTCTATTTTAAGGGAAAGCCCCTCCATTAATACTAATAAGATTTCGGTAGTAATAAGTAAAATATATAACCTTTTAACGAGGGGGTTATACTGGACAAGTCTCTATTCCTCTCTAAAGTTACATTAAGAGAATTTCCTAAAATTACGAAATAGAGGTTAAGTCACCGTAAAATTCTTTAGTTTTCTTTACATTGTCAAAAATCTTAAGCTTAATTCCAAAAAATAACAGAACAAAAATTTTTTCCTGTAATACATCCACCTGATTAAGTGATTATAAAATCGGATCACACACGACACGAAAAATGAACACTGAGCGTTTCGATTTTCCCATAAAAAGTTGAGTACTCATCTGTTTCTTCCCTGTTTCGGCCCTCTCTTCAGACCAAACCCCGTCTAGACTGAGTCTCATGGATGGAGGATTAAACGAAGACGGAAATTGTTCCTCTTTTTTAACTTTTCTTTCTTACTTTACATTTCGTCTATGGCAATACCTTCCCCTTTGACTTCCATTTGACTTACACCTTTTCTCTGTTTACGGTTCGTCGACAATGACTTTAGGAGAAGGGTTGGGAGGTTTCTCACCTAGCAGAAGTCAAACGTCTAACCTTTTGGCTCCCAGTCGAGTATTTCCGGGTTCCACTCCAAACTAGAGGGCAGACAGACGAGAAATATAAGTAAGTAAGTAAGTCGTTTGTAGTCACTTCCCGAATCCTGTGTCTCCTCTTCTCCCCTTCTCAGGTCGATCAGAAATTCTCGTAGAGGTAAGGACATAGTACTCAGAACTAAAGTTCGGAAAGGACATAGTACTCAGAACTAAAGTTCGGATAGTCAAACGTAGGGCCCAGAGAAGTCCCGAAACATCTGTACTAGTCTCTGGGAAACCACTTCTACATGGTCCTTTGACCTAACTTCGTCCCCAGAGGTAGAACTTATTTTCTTCACTCTCTCTCTAACTAAACTGGTTAGTACTGTTTTTGTTCTTTTTATATTCGGACCTATTTCGGTCCGAAATAGAATTTAGTACACAAAAGTTTATGAGAGACTATCTCTCTACTATACCCCACCCTCCCCCCAAGTCCTAACCCTTGGGTACATGTGGGTACCGTCTAAGTACAGTTACATACCGTTTTGGTTATGTCATAACATTTCATTTTATTTCATTTTTATTTTTATTTTTTTTTTATTCTTTGATTTTTTTGTTTTTTGTTTATGAGAGACTATTTGGAAGAGTCCAAGGGTATTCCCTCGTACCCGGTCATCATAAGGATAGACAGAGAGTTCGTACTCCTTCGTCCAAGTTTCCTCACTCCAATAAACAGGGTTTCCTTTGTCGTCCAACGAATCAGTGACACAGTGCAAAGATGGACCTACAACTATCACCACCCATCCTGTCCTTTAACTGTTTCTCAGTACCACTCAAGGTCAATTGTTTAAGATCAAGAGTAGTAGGTACTTAGAATCTTGGTACCGACTCCACGGATTCGTCAGGGTCAGAGTTACTGGAGAGGACGTTTTAAAACTATCACAACTGGGATAGACGGAGACACAGTACTTAGGTAACCCCTCTATGAACAACTGTACCTACCTCACAGATGTTTACATCTCGACGTGAATCATACCATTAGAGATTCAGGTAGGTACAGTGACGTTTACCATAACAAAACAAGAAAAATACCGACTCATTATAAGGCAACATATATCCATATTGTAGAAAGAGGTAAGGAAACAGGTATCCAACTACATGTAAATACAACGTAGGTACAAAACCAATAACATTTATTACGACGTCACTTGCAATTCGACGTACATAGGAAAGTTTAATCGTAAAAGAGACCTATATCCGGGTCCTCACCCTAACCACCTAGTATACCGTCGAGATAAAAATCGAACAATTCCCTGGAGGTATGACAAGAAGTATCACCGATATGGTTAAACAAAGGATGGATGTCACATCCTCCGAAAGGAAAAGAGGTATAGGAGAGGTCGTAAACAACGAATATCTGAAAAACTATTACTGATAAGACTGACCAGTCTCTTCCGTCACCGTGGGGTGAGGTAACAAGAACGGACCTCTTAGGGTCCCTGCCCCCTCGGACCACCCGACGGTAGATACCCCAGCGTGTCTCAGTCTGTGTTGACTTCGCTGAATCGTCGTCGTAAGACTGACCACACTCGTAGAGGATAACTCTACTTCGGGACTCCTCTGGGTCCTACGTTTGACTGTCCGAACTTTAGTTCTGAGTACTATTTCCTTATCCTCTACGAGATGCAATAACATCAAAACTAAACGTAAAGAGATTATTACTTAACGTAAAGAGTTATTTCACCACAACTGATAGAAAAGTACACGAAAAACCGGTAGACGCACAGAAGAAACCTCTTTGTAGATCTAGAAGAGGGGTAAAAACCCAGCCCAACAAACAAAAAAACTATAACTCGACGTACTCGACAAACACATAAAACTTCTAATTAGAGAACGACCAGCGTAGTAAACGTTTATAAAAGAGGCTAAAGATGTTAATCCTAGGGACTAGTAAAAATTTTCTTTCTTTACCAGTATTCCTTGGTCGTACATAATTCCGTGTTGTCGGTGGGGGGGCGGGCGAGTGGGAAAGGGGACGGTGAAGGTGGAAGTAACAAAAGGACTTACTTCGAAGATCTACCCTCTTGTCCCAGTACAAGGTGTGGTAGAGACCTAAAGTCCTTCTCGACTTCGTCTCCCAATCGGTAAGGGTCCTCTCCTCTCTTCCTCTCGGGACTTTGGCACGACATACCCGAACCCTTTCCTCGTCTATAACAACGGGACATCAACGAGGAACTGGAACTAAAGTCACTCCGTGTTCTCGACCAAGGAAGCGGTGCTCCGTCGAAGACCCGGTTCTTTATACGTCCCCAACGTATTAACGATGTAGACGAAGAGAAAGACCCTAAATTTGTCCGGAACTAACGTCAAACCTTGAGTGGGATAATTGTCCACAGACGGGGTCGACTTGTCGACTTAGTTGAAGCTTGAAACACACACGTTTTGTCTGCTACCGGAAAAAGGTGTTGTTTTGAATAAAGGAACACCTGTCGTTGTAACTCGTTACACACGACCCACAGTTGTGTTGACTCCTAGTGGGATGACCGACTTTTGTTAGTGTGGGTCTTTTACCACTAGTTACTCAGTTCCAGTTGAACTTCCTTCTTTCTTACAGTCTTAGTTATAAAAATAGGAGTCCTACCTAATTTTAACTCTTTCTGACAACCCCACTGATTATACAATGTATCTTCTTAGTTTTGAGTCTTGCTATGTATATTCTACTGGATTATAAAAAATATGTTTGTTCTTAAAATTTCTAGGGGTTCTACTTTTACTATACTCAAGGTTGTCTCTTCTATAAGTAAATTATTTCTCAACTCGTAGGCTATGTAAGACACGTATCTCCAATTCACCACTAGTTCTATTCGTTCCAAGGACCGGTGGACCTCGTAGGTCAGATGTCCCACTTTGACTGTTATTCTTTACTTGTATCAGTACTGTTCCGTTGAGATTTCATCATCGTGTCCTCTGGCTTTTCAACGTAGATCACTTCCTCTTTCTTCTGGTCTTTACAGACCGAAGTCCCTACGACTCTATTCTTGTACAAAGGTCTTCTTACCTCCGGAGGTGACGTTCTCAGGGTACACCGGTGTACCGTTCCTACTACCCGTGTGTTTCGAATAGTCTCGTCCGAAGTCTGTCCCTTTTCACTACTTCGTGTCTGTCCTCCCTACTAAGAGGGTTCTCCAAAACGATTTTTCCCCTCGTTCCTTCATTACGCCACCATCTTGTACACACACTTGGTCACCCTTACTAGGTCCAGTTTCCCTCTATGGCTACTACGTCCCCTTTACCTTCTGAACGACAACCTGATCTCAGGACCCTTCCTCCTCTACCCTGTACTTAAACTTTTGAACTACAAGTTTTCTACAAGTCTTACTCCATCGGTGTTCAAGTTTAAGAGTGTCCTAAGGAGTTTTTCAAAAAGTAACTAATTAGTCATGTGAATTAAATGAGGGTGACATCAGTATCGGGTCGTCTCCTCTTTTTATATAAGTGTAGTAGACTTCATTTACCGGTGACACCATCCAGGATCCTTCCCCTCGACCTATCTAGTACTCTGACAGTCAACCCCGTAAACTGGTCTACCCCTCTAACCTCCCGAAGGAACTCCTTCACTATGAGTCCCAAACTCCGCTTACTACTCACCCGACATCGGTTCGTTTTTCCGTCACCCTTGACGGACACGTTTCCGACATGTATATCACCCCCTCTGGGACACTTACGTCGGTCCGACCTCGTACCCCTTACCTCGACGTCTCCGGTGCCGTTCCTTGAGAAGTTTTTGTCTAAGGAATCCTATGGTGAAGTGAGGATATCCTGTCAATATTACAAAATCTTAATTTAATTTTTTTAAAAATTACCTTTTATTTATAACCGTTCCTCCGTCTTTTTACCCTTAGGAGTCTACGACAACAACCCTTACGGTTTACTATTGCCGGTGACACTTTCTGTAACAGTGCCAAGGAGTCTTCAATTTGTATCTTAAGGATGTACTGGGTCGTTAAAATAGCCATATATATGGGTTTTCTTAAATTTCGTTCCTGATCTTGTCCAAGGACATGTGACTACACCTATCGTTCTACTAAGCGGTATCGGTTTTCCACCTTCGTTGAGGTCACTGCCTACCTACTTACCTATCTGTTTAACACCAGGTAGGTCTACTACCTATAAAAACCTATAAGGTAAGGACGTTACCTATAGGATAGGGAGGGTACCTTCTAATTAGTCGATAAAATTTTTCCTTACTTTATGACCATGCACGATATCGGAGTACGAATCACTCTCTTCGGTTCTATGTTTTTGGTGGATAACATACTAAGGTAAATATTACTTTACGGGTCTTATCTTTCTAGGTATCTCTGTCTTTCATCCGCTTACCAATCGATCCCCCTACTCCTCACTGACGTATTACTCACGCGAAAAGGAAACCCGATCTCTTCCATAAAATCTTGATCTCTCACTACTATCAATGTTGTGCAACAGTCACATGATTTACGGTAACGCAAGAGGTGAAATTTTGCCAATTAAACTACAGTACGCATAAAATGGAGTTATTTTTGTTTGTTCATTATGGATAATGAATCTTGTAAAAGGTGAGTTCTCTTCTCTCAAGGTTCGTCGATCTGTAAAAGTAGAATGAGTCACGGGTGAGGAGTTTCTCCTTGAAACGTTTTAAACTCTTACAGTGGGTATTCTGTTCGTCCTACGACTCTCTAAAAAAGTTTGAAAGTATTACTTCTTACCAGCTTCCTCGACCTGAGTCGAACCTTGCTTTCCGCGGAGGGAGTCCCTGTCGACTACCTCCAACTCTCCGTGTGTCATTGAATCTCACTTTTTGTGACATTGTCAGTGTAAACAACTCTTCATTGTCATCACTCAAAGGACAGGACTCTACATAATTTTACATGGACTTACCAACCGACGGTACCTGTCCTGTATTCCCTAAAGACTGGGACCTCCAGATCCAACGAACGGAATATTTAAAGGGAAATTGAGTCTCTAAGATACTGTGTAAATATTCTTAGTCAGTCCTCCTCTCTCCTTTTAAGATCGGGTTTCGTCATAATACAAAAGGTTCTCCGATGGGGTTTACCACAACGGTCCGTTCACCCTTCATACCCTACCAATTCTCTTTAATAACAGTCGATTACTTTCACTACCCGAACAATTTATTGAACCTCGACACATGTACCAACGTAAAAGTTAAAACAGACACTTCCGTTCCTATACGATAGTCTAATCGATATAAGAAACCACAAGTGACTACGTCTACCACTGACGTCGGTACTTTAATTTTCTGCGAATGAGGAACCTTCTTTTCAATACTGGGTGGATCTATCGTATAACTTTTCGTCTCAGTAATGAAACGGTTGTTTCCAGGTAGATCAGTTCCGATACCAAAAAGGTCACCAGTACATACCTACACTCTCAACCTGACACTTCTTTCGACTCCCGGTTTCTTAACTACTAAAACTTGACACGACGACCTCTTCTGAGAACTCTCAGGGAACCTGACGTTCCTCTAGGTTGGTCAGGTAAGACTTCCTCTAGTCGGGACCCTAAAGAAACCTCCCTTACTACGACTTCGACTTTGAGGTCATGAAACCGGTGGAGTACGTTTCTCAACTGAGTAACCTTCTCTGAGACTACGACCCTCCCTAACCCCCGTCCTCCTCTTCCCCTGCTGTCTCCTACTCTACCGACCTACCGTAGTGCCTGAGGTACCTGCACTCAGACTCACTTGAGACCCTCAACCACTACCTGTCCCTCCGGACCACACGACGTTAAGTACCCCAGCGTTTCTCAGCCTGTACTGACTCACTGACTTGACTTGACTTGACTACGGGACGACACTTGAGTCGTCCCGTAAGTATATACTCCCCTAAGTATATACTCCCCTTGAGTCGATGTCACGTTTCCGCCTCACAGGGTACTTCCTGACTTCGTAGTCCCCCACCTGTATTGGGTCCACCTAACTTTGCGAGTCATGTTTGGTTTCCTTTTGGTGACCGGGAAGGGACACGAAGCATTTGTCTATCCTCCTTCACTGGACACAAAATTTCTATCCCAGTCGAAAGTCGGTCGAAACTTTAGGTCCCGGGGGACCGTCCGACGATAAAATACAGAATGGACGTAAGAGGAGCGAAAATCGACGTCAAGGTATCCTCCGTATACCGTCCTTATCGGTAAAGCGGACTAGAGATTCAGTGTCGGATTGACCTCTGACTAAGACTTTCTTGAGGGGTGTTACTTGGGAACGACCCCAGAACGCGAACAAGGAACATCGGGTCTGGTCTTTAGACTATTAGGCTCGTGTAAAAGATACCTACCATTGTCTAAGCGGTGTATGAGTCACACGCGGATACTGTGTACTAGATTATACAGAATTCTAGGGTAAAGAAGTGGTTTCCTTTGCAACTCCTTTCCAGTCCTCCGGTATCTCTTGGTCCTCTCCACTCTCCCGTAGAGTCCGGGAGTCCTTCTCCCAGAGTCCTCTCCTGGTTCCCATGTCCCACGTCTCTCGACCCTGGGGGAGGGAGACAGTGGACGTCCTCTGGTCTTCTGGGTGAGTTTCTCAGTGTCTCCGAGACAAAAGAGGATGGGGTTCCCACTAATCGGGGAATTTGTAGACCGTCCGTTTTTAGTGTAGAAAAGAAGGTAGGGGTTCAACTTGGACCCTTCTACCTCTTCCCCCTCCGTTTCACCTTGTAGAACTAACACGAAATTAAAAATAGAGTCGGAGAGGTTCTGGGTCGTCGAGAAGGAACACTCAGAAGGAACTCCCGACGTTTTCCAGGGGGTCGGGGTGGAGCCAACGGGGGTCCCAACCGGGACTCCCGGGGACGGAAATCCCACGATACGAAAAGTAAGGGCAGACTGAACGGTAGACGGGAAGAAAGAAAGTCGGACAGCTGAGTCGTGCCGACTAGTGTACATCCGTTGCTCTTCTGGTAAATCTCAGTGTAAGTTCCAAGACTCACTAGAAATCAGAAACCCCCGTAAACATCAGAATTCCCTACACGTAAATTCAAGTAAAAAAAAGGATTAATTTACTACTTGACAGGTTGATATATCCTTTTAATAAAAAACAATTAAAGGACAACGAAGAACGATGTAACCCAATGTAAGATATAAAAGAATGATGAGTTCCAGTGGACTGGGGGTAGGGAGTGGTTTATCATTTATTTGCAGGTTTATTTTGTCACACTATCCTCTTACCTTTAGTTAGTAGAGGGAGATGGGAGACCATGTCGACGACGACGACGACGACACTTCAGCGAAGTCAACACAGGTTGAGACACACTGGGGTATCTGACTTCGGGTGGTCCGAGGTGGCAGGGACCCTAAGAGGTCCGTTCTTGTGACCTCACCTAACGGTAAAGGAAGAGGTTACGTCCTTTCACTTTTGACTTTCACTTCAACGAGTCAGCACAGGTTGAGAATCGCTGGGGTACCTGACGTCGGGTGGTCCGAGGAGGCAGGTACCCTAAAAGGTCCGTTCTCATGACCTCACCCCACGGTAACGGAAGAGGTGGAGATCATGTCTACGTCTCGGTTTACGCCCGAGGGAATGGACGGATTTTTTTATTTCCTTCTGTAACGCTGGTTGTGAAGTAAGGAAAACCGTGGTGTTTTAGAACCTTACGGAAGAAGGATTTCGACGGAAGACCCTGGGGAGTCGGAGAGGTCCCCTTTTCCATCTCTATCGTTTCTATTGTAGTTGTTGTTACAGTTTATCGATGGTAAATAACTCGGAGGTCACGATTCACAAAATGATTATAAGGGAGGAAATTAGGGATGTTGTTGATATACTCCATCCCTGGTACTATTATGGGTAAAATAGTTATATGTACCCCATACAGACCTTCATGCAAGAGTCCTCGAGTCTTCCACATCTTGATTTGTGGGTGACCTTTGTTCACGAAATGAACTTATATATAGATATATAGACAGATATTCATTATATATTGTAAGTACACCATTGTCGATTTAACTTATCATCCCGAACTACTTTTTGTCATAACGTACCGGAACGAGGTTCAACAACAAGTCAACGAGTCAGTACAGGTCGAGAAACGCTGGGGTGCCTGACGTCGTGTGGTCGGACGAGACAGGAAGTGACAGAGGGTCTCAAACAACTCAGCTACTACGGTAGGTTGGTAGAGCAGGAGACAGTGGAACGAAAGTAGTAGAGAGTAGTAGAACGAGGTTCTCTATTAGAGATAATTGAGAAAGAACGAACTCAACAATTTCTACGAAGGTCTTAGATCTGTGTCCCTCCACTCTGTCAAACCTACAACCACACCCGTGAACCCCGACAGTGGTACTCCCCCTCCCCCGTGATAACCGTAACTCACCCAGGTCCTACCCGGAGCCTGTTACAGGGGTAAAGAACTAACTAAACGATTACAGGAGACCTGTAAATGCATCTAATTTTTATACGAAGATTAATAGTCATTGATTCTTTATTCAGGTAGACTGTATATTTGTGTTCTATAAACCCCCACCAAAAGTCTTTGTGTCTACAAAAAGCCCTGACGTTAACGGTACAGTCAACTCCCTTTTTGCGCGAAGCAGAGTAAATTTTGGAATGGTTCAACAAGTGGTAAAACCTTGTAGTCCCGTGATTACCGTCCTGGTGGGAACCATAAACTTACTGGTTGTGTGATGTAGAGTAGTCCCAATCGCAGAATCGACAGGGTCAGTACCACTAAGACGTCGAGTCAACGGGTAGTCTACTGAAGTAAGGTAGAAGGTCACGGACTTATAAATGTGTAACTCTTTTATGTTAAGTAAATTTTAATGAAGAAATGTAACGTCAACTCCACAATATAACTATAAAACAAAGTAAACCTAAAGTAAGCACCTCACGGTTTCCCTGTCATATGTACAAACAAATATTCGCTGCAGTCTAGACTACCCGAACCTTTGTTTACCGAGGCTAGAACTATTATACGAATTAAGAGAGAAAGAACTAAATAGTTGAAAACTGTTATAGACGACTAAGGAACTGTACTTACTACTCCGAGATGCAGTAGGGGGGAGTGTTTCGAGATAAACAAAAAAGTAGTCTCAAACTGACATAGAAGACTAAGGACGAACTCGTCGACTCCTGTAGTCATCACGACAGAAAAGTAAGTATAAGAGGGTACAAGGGGACACATAGTCGATACAAAAGTGACCGTCTCAGTTTGTGATAGTTTCAAATGATTATAAAAGTAAATACAAGACGTTTGTCTTGAATCAGAAAAAAGAAAAAAAAACGAAACAGTATTCCACTGATATTTTTAGCTTTTGGTTAAGACTAGACCCGTCTGTTTTACACAGGAATATCAAATATTAATCAACATGAGGTCCTACTGCGTTACTTCCAGTCATTCTAGAGTTTAACATATTTTAGGTAACCTTTATTCCAAAGTAATTACCAGATTTTAATTTAATAATCCTCTCATAGAGATGACACCTTATTCCATGTTGATATATGAGGAGGAACGGGGGGGGGGTAATACTTTCATTAGAACGAGAAACATCTTTAGATCCTTTTGTGTTTTCCCATATTTTTTTTGTTTGACTTTTGAGGTAATTGGGAATCTCTATTTGGGACAGTTATAAAACCATATGTAATTATATAACTATATAATCATTCACATCCCGGTGACGATTTTGATTATTCGGGGACTTGTGTCACAAGTCGTCAAAGAAAGACCGAGTGTAGTTTCAGTCAAGGTCCGACAGTCACACAACCCATCCTCACTCGGAGACGAGGTGTCTCAGTAAGTCAGTGGGTCCGACCGTCCCCGTTAAGGTAGAAGTTGTACACCAAAGTATTCCGTACGACCCACAGTTACAGTGTAAGGTCGACTCTCCTCCCCTTTCGCGACTCTTCGTGGACTACACGACCTCTTAGACAGGCACTACGGACCTTCACCACCTGCAGTGAAGACTGGAGTAACCGATCTTGAGTTGTACATCAGGGTGGATTGACGATTCTTCAGACCCTTTACACCAAGTCGACACACCGGTCCATCGGCTCTCCACAAACCAGATGGCATCACATAAAAGAGAGTCGAAAAGGGTCATGTATATATACACATACTGATCCCAATATAACATGTAAATCGAGAAATAAGACGAAATTTTTATTGTTGTTGTTTTTTAGAGACTCGTGAAAGGGTGGATTAAGAAACGTTTGTACCGACACACAATAGATCAGTATATCTCGTCCCAAAGAGTTGGAGTCGTGATTAAAAAACCTTTAGACATAACCTCATGTCAACTAAATGTTACAACACAATCAAAGTCCACATAT
Organism: Capra ibex; assembly: GCA_006410555.1. NCBI lineage: Eukaryota > Metazoa > Chordata > Mammalia > Artiodactyla > Bovidae > Capra > Capra ibex. Next base: position 49,655,832 of record SJYO01038709.1, read on the forward strand.
CGTGTCACTAAGTCAATATGTATGTAGGTGAGAAAAAATCTAAGAGAAGGGTATCTCCAGTAATGTCTAATAACTCATCGTAAGGGGCACGACATGTCATCCAAGAATAACCAATAGATAAAATATGTGTCATAACACATATATAGTGACAAAAAACTGTAAACCCCGACCTAGAAAGAAAGTACGCCACTCCGGACAGGACTCGTGACATCCTACAATCGTCGGAGGGACCGGAGGTAGCTGATCTACGGTCATCGTGGAAGAGAGGTCGACACTGTTGATTTTGACAGACGTGCACAACGGTCTACAGAGAACCCCCTGTTTCAGTAGGTGTCGACTCTTGGTGCCCCGATCTAGTTGTCATTAAATACGTTGGTGCAGGGAAAATAGTTTGTCAACAACGAAGGAAATAACAAAAATAACAAACTGCACGATAATGTAGAACGAGACACGATTTATAGAAAAATGTAATTAAAGCTGACTTTGTCAGTACTCAATGAATCCTCTCTCTCAGGGTCTTCGTCTAATAATCCGGTCTCCGATACTTATCAAAATTCAGAGAGCTATGTAGGACGGTTTATAGAAAGGTCTTTCCTAGATGGTCAAATGAGAAGGTGACCGTTGTGTCAGAACGAAATAAAAATTTCCAAAATCAATATACTCTTTTTATCAAATAATAAAATTTTCTCGTAAAGAATCTGATTATCAGTTTACGCGTATAATCGATAGAACATGTGGGACAGTCATCATCGGAACGATTAAAGGGTTGACGACAAAACAAAAAGAATTCCCGAAATCCCTGTTAACGAACAACTTTAGTCAGGTACTGTAAAGGTCTCACTCGTTTTCAAAGATAATTTTACACCGAAAGGAAACTGTAACACATGTGTTACCGATATTGAACCAAAAATTAGTGTCGTAGGGTAACACCGACCGAGGTTATAAACCTGTCGACAATAAAGAAAAGAAACCAATTTTTTTTTTAGGTTCTGAAGATCCCTTACTGTCTTTCACTTGGTTTCCCAAATGAAAAGTAGAGTCACGTATGTCGGAATCTCAAGAACGAAGGTCTCACCGACTTACTCCAGTATAGAACGGTTTTATGATAAAGTCTGACACACGGGTTCAGGGTAAAACAACACAAGGAACAGAGGATCCTCGGAGGGTTCTACATCCTTAATTGGTCTAGTTTACGAGAAGGGATTTAGTTCTGAATTTGGTTGACGAACAGCGGAAATAGGGAAACGTCCCCTAGGGTCAATAACAGTTGACGTCAACCTAAGGACGTACGTGCACGAAAGTCCTGACCAACTTTACCTAATGAAAGGACATTGTCCTGTTTTTCAATTTGGATACTCGAGGGACGGTAAAATAATGACGTACTTCTAACCAATCCGTACTGACAAGGGTACCCTGACACATTTACTCGGGCACTAAACGGATCGTGTTTAGAGACAGGAAAACCCGTTTTATAATAATCCGAAAGATCTCGAAACGGAACTATTTTAGAAAGGATTAGGTTATTTAAGTTATCTACTTTACAAACAAAGGAGGTGAGAAAGAGTCAGGATTTCGGAGAAAGAAGTCCGAATTTACAGGGAATTCACCTGATAGATGACAATGACAAATACATTGGGAGGCAAGTTCATTGTGCTACATAAAAGTTTTGTTACTTTTTTGTGTTGTATTTGATAGTCCCCCTTTCCAATCCGAGTCTTTACAGAGTGTTTCGTAATCGGTCCCCTTTTGACGTCCCTAGAGTCTCGAAACGATTATGGAAACCTCTGTCCTCTTAAGAAGAGAATTCCTCTGTCTTCCTTAAATTCTAGACCTGTGACAATTTGGTAATTAAGGGAATGTTCGAGTTCGTCCTCCGGACTCATGGCCCTTTCCGGCACAGACCCCTCCCACCCGTTTCGGAAGACCTCGGAAGGTCCCACCCGAAGGTCCCTAGTCCGCCGAATACCTTTGGGGGTTTATCCAGTGATGAGTCTACCCTCTCACGGTAGACACGGGAAGATTCAGTAAACAGAAGTTGTTCATTCAGTCACACCGTTGGAACCGGCGTGTAACCTTGGTCGACCCCTCTAAAACTCCGTACCTCCGGAGCCAGGGTGGGCGACTCCGGGTCTTCTTTAACTCAAAGTTTTCGAGCGGTCCACTAAGATTACACGTTAGTCCCACCTCTGGGTGCCTTGCTTGATGGAGGCCGGCGGGGGTGCACTCGGTTTCCAAGGTCCTGAGACCCGACCCCGCTCCGGCGGTTTGTGACCCCGGAGCTCGTCGGAGAGCCCGGAGTCAAAGAAATAGACGTGTTACCCACTGCCGATCCTGAGGGCCCCGGGGAGGCCGACCTTCTCAAGAGAAGACCCTGCGTCTAGACGCGGAGGCTCTAGGAGATTCGGGCGAAGGGAGCCAGGGGTAAGGGGAGCGACCGAAAAGGCCAAAGGAGCGGGGAGCCTCGAGCGGGACCCCCAGGGTCTCCTTCGACGCGCGAAGCGGCGGTGGGGCCGCGCGCGCGACGGGCCAACCCCGGGGCCGACGCCCGCGTGTTTCGGGGGCCGCGACTGCAGTCCCCGGGGAGAGCCGCGCCGGCCGGGGGTCACGTCCGCCTCGGCGCGGCGCGAGGGTGGGGCCGGCCCTCACTAGTGGTCGGCGGTCGGGGCGTCGGGTTGCGGCGGGCGGGCGGGCGCGTGCACGGGCGGCCTGGACGTTTGAACACGGCGGCCGACACAGGCAGGGGGCCCTCGGGCTCGCGGGCGTCGGGCGCGGAGGGCGGGCAGAGGTCGGTACCCATTCGGCTGCGCGACCGGGGAGCGGGGCCGGTGTCGGAGCGCGGGGGCGGGGGCGAGTCCACCCCGGAGGACCCCCGTGGAGGGGCTGGGCCCGGCCAAAACCCCTCCGACCTCCACCCTCCCCGCGCCGCGTCCACAGGGCTTGCGGGTCCACGCGCAGGGGCGGGGTAGGGCCCCCGCAGGGGTGAGGCCGACGCCGGGGGCGGGGCCCGCACGCTGAGCGGCCTCCCCTGCCCGCCCTGGGGGGCTCCCCTCGGCTCCCCCGCCTGCCTCGCAGGGCCCGACGCCCGAGGACGACATTAAAAGTCCCCCACTCTCTGTCAACGAGGACCAGGAAAGGGGCCCTGCGAGAGGTCAGCGGGCTCGAGGGCCGACGCTCAGACTAAGCCAGGGTGGGACGGCCTCAGAACAAGCGGAATTCGGGTGGACTTTAGTTGCGGGTCAAGGGGTTCGGACCCCAGAAGGCACTCGAGCAAACCCTTGGCACTCGGAACTTTGGTCCTTCCACCTTCCCTTCTCCCTGTCCTGCCCTGCCTCCCGCTCCGAGAAACAGGGGGTAAAGGTGATAGTCTTCCGCTTGGACCACGCGTCCACCTCGGCTACACGGGGCGCCCCAGGCTCCGTCAACCCCTTAGCTGATCAGCCCCACTTTTTTTCGGTTCGAGACCTCTAATGTTTTAGAGCGTGGACCGGGCCCCGCCTCTCGTCCTCCGACAACACACAACACAGACAGTGGAGGACTGTGGAGGCTTTAGGACGTTGTACAAAATGTGTCCCTGCGACATAGAGAGCCTTTTGAGCAATTTCTCACGCCACCTTTAGTTGGAGCAAGGCGACGTGGGAGCTTTTTACACGGACCCTTCCCCAAAGGGGACGGACGAGACAATAGGAAGAGAGCACCGACTGTCCGAGGTCGGCGTTTTCGGTGTTTCTGACAGTGTCCTCGGGGAGCCTTAGGCGTAAGGCTACTCCCTCAGTCACTTAAATTGGTAACGCCCGGGACCCCTCTCGAACCCGTAAGGGATGGCCCGGGGTCGGGGCCGGGGGCCGGGGGCCGGGGTAGGCCGTCAGGAACACGACAACCACCGCACCCACCATTAAAACATGGCTCGTTTGCAAACCACTCCCAAACATTCCTCCCGTGTACTAAAACGCAAATTTTCCTTCGAGTTTCTTAAACTCTCAATTTAGAAAAAAAAAAGGAAAAAGAAAAAAACTAAACAAAATATTTAAATGATCCACTAGTTTTAGACTTTCCTTTATTCCGGGCACTTAGGTGGTCCTGTTAAAGAACGGTTTTTCAATCCCCACTCGATCCTATTCTAGAAAGATGTTTTCCCGTCTTAACGTACTGGACATAGAGTGCAAGGATGAACAACAAGTAAACGAGTCAGCACAGGTTGAGAAACACTGGGGTACCTAACGTCGTGTGGTCCGAAGGGATAGGGTTAAGTGGTAGACGGTCTCAACCGAGTTTGAGTACAAGTGACTCACCCACTACGATAGGTGGGTAGAGTAGAAGACGGCAGGGGAAGAGGACGGGAGTTACAAAGGGTTGTAGTTTCCAAGGACGAGTAGTACAGGACACTGACAGTTATAAAGTCATTACGAACCGAGTTTCTGCAACTTCAACGTGTTTCACGGCCGAACTCCTTCCGTAATTGATTAAAAGGACTTTATTTCAATAAAGAAAAGAAAAGAAAGAAAAAAGAACTAGGATCCGTAAGCCTAAACAAGGTCAATCTTTAACTCGCAGCTTAATGGTGAACCCCTGGAAGAACCCTTACCGAAAGTGTTACGGGTCCCGGATTAACCCCCGCCCGAAATAAAAATCCATCCACACCTTCAAGGGCCTCTAAGAGTACTTCGTTTACGGGTTTGGTCTCCGGACAAGAGTTCCTTCATGAAACACAGAACCTGTTAACAACGAAGATGTGAAGTTAACGGTTAAATACAATTAAACACGTATGGAGTGACCAAGACCGTCAAAGGAACCAAAATCAAAAATCGAAAATGTAATTTTTTCCTTTTTTTTTCAAGGGGAGTCCGGTCTTTCCTTTGTATGACTAAAGGAAACCATCTAAGAATCATTTATGTGGTGTTCCGGCACTTGACCAAAATAAAAAGGTCTACATAAATTAATGACTTGCATGGGGTTACTTACAAAATTAACTTCACTAAATTACGACCCTTTTGAGACTGGTGAACAGGTAACCGACCTTGAAACTAAGAATATATTCAGTAAAGGAATTACACCATAGTCAAGTAAATGACCATTTGACCCACTCCAAACACCTTTATTTTCAAGGAGACCTGAGTTTAAAATTCCATAAGTCTTAGAAATGCAACTGTTTTATTACTCGTTACACGCATGTCGAAACAGAAAGTTACGTAGAATTTTCTTTCGTACGAAAAGTTTTTAACAACTCGGTTAACTGAAAAAATTACCGAAACAACTATCTTAAGTGTATGGTACATTACGTGTGTAAATTCACGTGTTTTAGTCACTCAAAATCATATAAGTTTCAACATGTTGGTGGTGGTGATCGATTGTAACAGTAGTGGGGTTTTTCTTTGGGACATGGGTAATCTTTATGGAGGGGTCCGAGGATCGTTTGTGACTAGATGAAAGACAGAGAGATCTAAACGGATAAGACTTGTAAAGTACATTTACGTAACTCGGGTAACTACAAACTGCACACAAACTGACAAGTCATGGAACCTAAGAAAACGTGTTACCTTTCTACAGTACTACATGACAAACATACATCATGTGGTGGATTTACTCCGTTGACCTTAACAAAGTGACCGACTTCTCAAGGTGTAAACCGGTAACACGTACACATATGAGAGAAAATGAGAGTAGAGTAAGAGAGTAAGTCACATTGAGACCAAAAGAGACTATCGTTGAGTCCAACGGATTATCTTAAAGCTTGGACAATGAAAGAAATATCTGGGATTCTGTACCGTTGATTTACCTAAGGGACGTTATTAGAGAATGTTCCGAAAACACCTGATAGGTGGGTCTCACTTATACCTAGTACATAGGTCTCTCTCCCGAAGGGTCCACCACGATCACTATTTCTGAGACGGACGTTACGTCCTCTGCGCCCAAGCTAGGGACACAGCCCTTCTAGGGGCCCTCCTCTTTTACCGTTGAGTGAGGTCATAAAAACGGACCTCCTAGGGTACCTGACTCCTCTGACCACCCAATGTCAGGGACCCCAACGTTTCTCAGTCTGTGTTGACTTCACTGAATAGTACGTGTGTAGGCTCTTCACGGTCAAAACAAAGTAATCAACGAACATTAAAATTTACTTTTAATATACACTTTACTAGTCTATATCGTTTTGTTACTTCATCAACAAATCTAGACAAAATCACTATTCCTTCAAAAATACTCCTAATACTTAAATTTGTGTCAGTTAGTAAAGTGATTTGTCGTAATTTTTGTGCTCAACTCTCGACTAGAAATTACACGTGCTTCCAGTAGACCACTAGAACAAGTTTTACGACTAATACTAAGAGATCCAGACCCACCCCAGACTCAAAGACGTAAAGATCGTTCGAGAACCACCATGACCTCGACCATCAGGGGTTCCGGTCGTTTATCTCGTTCAGACTCCGGCCCTACGGACGGAGTCCTTAAGGTGCTTGAACGGTACACTCGAACCCATTTAGTAAAAGTAAAGAATTCAAGTCAAATGATATGTCATTTTCCTAAACTATTTTAGTAAAGAAACCCGGGAATGTCTAGATTTTCCTATATGAAAGAACCAAAAGACAAAAATTTTGAAGAACAAAATACAACCTCATATCGGTTAATCCCGAAGGGACCACCGAGTCTCCAATTTCGCAGACGGACGTTACGCCCTCTGGACCCAAGCTAGGGACCCAGTCCTTCTAGGGGACCTCTTCCTTTACCGTTGTGTGAGGTCATAAGAACGGACCCTTTAGGGTACCTGTCCCCTCGGACCACCGGATGTCAGGTGCCCCAGAGTTTCTCAGACTGTACGGACTCACTGAAGTGAAAGTGAAAGTATCGGTTAATTGTTATAACACTATCAAAGTCCACCTGTCGTTTCCCTGAGTCCATATGTATATGTACATAGGTAAGAGGGGTGTTGACGGGAGAGTTTCCTACATTTAATCTTTTTTCTTTATTCTCCCAGTGTAATCCGAACTGTTTGCACTGTCTTGTCGAAGGATTAACAAATTTGTGGTGCACAAAAGAACTTCGGCCGTAGTGTCCGTAGTAACCAGCAACGTAACTTACGACCCTAGAACTACACGGGTGGTTGTCCTGTGGGTCGGTAGGGGTTTCTGTGATCATCCTTCGGCATCACAAGTGGGTGAACTCCCGAAGGTCGAAATCGAAGAGGACGGGAGAACAGAAATCTCGACCGGAACAGTCTCTCGGAGAGAACTAAGATGTACGTCCCGGGTCCGGTGGAAGTCTCCGGTCTCAGTCTTCCTTCGTACCTACGGTTCCTGGGTGTGTACATTGTAAACGAAGACCGTCAAACGAGTCCTTAAGTCTACGTCGACCTCTACTTCTTACGATGGGACTTCTAGTCGACCCGTCCTTTATCAGGGTCCTACCAAGCGAAGGGAGACAGACTCAGATTTCTGGATCCTTGTCGGGTGGGAGGCCAGACCCTCTCTCACGGGAAGTTCAGAACCCCTTTAAAACGTATTTTGAGATCAGGTTATCGTGTCTCACGACAAACACTGTTTGTCCTTCATTAATTAATAACTCATAGAAAAACGAGATCGTCTTGGAGATCGGGTTTGGTGAACTGGGAAGGTTCCCCAAGAATCTCCTGTAGGAATAACCGACGTAGGCCCCAGTTCATCAACTACCAAATAACTTTTACGGTTTCCCCACTTAGTGACAGTCATTGGTAGAATGTGTAAAACAAATTGAAATTTGTACTTAAGTGGTCATAAAACAACATTTCAGTTCCAGAAACTCACACTTGGGACTAACTTTAAGAACTTCTGCAGGTACATATATTTAGTGTCGGTCTTAAGTTACCGAAAACTAAAGGTCAAACTAGGAAAATTTCATCTCACTCTTGGTTAGACACACGTCTAAGGAACATTTAGTTGTTAGGGTGAGGAGAATTTGGAAATTTTAAAAGATCGGGGATGAATGAGACCGTTGACAAAAAGCTTCACTGAGTAGAGAATTCTGAAAGGTTTCGGTTAGTTGAACCAAAAGTTTCTTTATTTTTGATAAAAACCTTGAGTAAAATAATCGAACACATTGTGGATTAATTTACAGTATTAAGATCATTGTTCATGTCGACCGTATTTGTCTGAACTCTTATATTGTCTGAAGACTCCATGTGTTAAGTTGACCACCCTCTTCGTCATATATGTATCTACAGAACCTCTTATCGGATCTTTGGTTCAAGACACCCGTTACGGGTCATAATAAATGTTTTTCTTATCTCTTATAACCCATTAACCCACCTAGGTGATCCACTTGTAACCATTCTCCCGAGGATGATATAGAAATTCGGTTATAATAGGTAAATTGTAAAATTGTACTAAAAAGACCAAGGGTAATAGACCGAACAATCACAAATACAGAAAAGACAAGTTTACAGTTTAAAAAGTTCTTGTTTCTAACGAAATGAGTAACAAAATAGGGTCACAAGTAATCTGTCCCTTTCTCTGTGTCTACACATATTACCTGAAAACCTGAGTCTCCCTCCCTCTCCCACCCTACTAAACCCTCTTACTGTAAGATTGTACATATGATAGTACATTCTTAACTTAGTGGTCAGATACAGACTACGTCCTATGTCGTACGAACCTCGACCACGTACCCCTACTGGGTCTCTCTACAATACCCCTCCCTCCACCCTCCCCCCAAGTACAAACCCTTGCGTACATTCTTAATTTCTAAAATTTTAAATTTTTTATTTTATTTAATTTTTTTTTTGTTTATTAACTGTATCCATGAGGTGTTCATAAACAATTTTCCTATTCCCAAAATAGTATATTTTAGTTAAAATAATTCCGGACAGACGTAATATTCTCATATCTAAAGTTCCGCATATTTTAATATAAATATATACTGTTTGACTATTTCATCTTGTTTAATTGATCCCGTTTACTGTAATTAATAATAAGAAATTATTATAATTATGTAACTCGTGTCTAAACGGGTCTTATTGTCTTAAAGTCTCGAACTTCGATGAAAGCTTCATTTAACTAACGATATCCGTATATGTCTGTGTTTTTGTTAAATTTCTTGTTACAAGAAATTTGTAATTTTCATTACAAAGTAATGAAAAAAAAAAACGGAAATCGGAAAAGAAAACTACAATATTTTATAAAAGGAGAGACCACTTTTCATGAAGGAAGAACAGTCTAAAAACTTCACATGTTTTAAAAACCTCACTTTCAAACAAAGTCACATTAAGTAATAACGGGACTCCTAATTTTCCATTGTTACCAGAACTCGAAGGTGAGAGGTGAACACATTGACCCAATTACTTATGGATGACGACACGGTACGTTGTCCGTACACGGGCAAAGATTCACAAACTCAAGGCCAATGTACCGGAAGTGGCACTTCCGAAAGTCCCTTATATTCTGTCGACGAGTACGTTGTTCGCAAGTGGCTCAGGACAAGTCTACTCGGCCCATGACATGATTTAGAACTTCGTTTTTATTTGTTCTGGGTCACGACAGGAGTCTAGTGGTGTCAATAAAGTCTCTACGTCTATTTATCAATATTATCTTCATGTTCTAGGACAACTTATTAAAGGAGACAGAGTCCCTCTTTTTTCCCACCTCACTATAAAGAATTCCCCTAAAGGACCCCTCCTCCAAAAGGAACTAGACTCAGAACTTCCTACTCGTCCTACTGTCCTTAGTCACTGACACCCCCCGCCCCTGTAGAATATGTATTTCACATGTCTTTCATTGGACGAAATTCACTAATGTGTACCTGTGTGTATCGACTTAGAACGTTCTTATAAAAACTAGAACAGATAACGGAGGAGAGAAAGATTTCTATTTCGTCTCTTCCTTCCTTCACACTCGGAAAACCCCCTTCCTTTCCCAGAGAAACCACACTGAGGTCTCCCCAATCCGTAGTTTTACTTTGGGTCAAGAATAGATAAATATGTAAACTAATAAAACTTTCACAATAATAAAGAAGGAATGTATAAACTTTCTTAAGTGGTCACTTCGATAAACCCAGAGCTCAAGAGGAACACCTTTACAAAATTTAATACTTAATACAGAGAAATTGTCTCTCTCATGATACGTCTAAAGGACAAAGAGAAACAAAGTCCAAACTATTCGACACAAAAAGTTCCTGAAAAAACAGAATAGATTCAATAATTGTAATAACTGTATTTCAGTAAGTATGATAAAAACATAATAGATAGATTAAGATAACAGATATTCTAGACATCACTACAAGGACGTAAGTAAGGATCATTACATCCATTAAATTCATATAGACAAATAAAAAGAACTAGTTAGAACCCGTAAATAAAATTTTAAATAAAATCATCCAACTACGAATGTAGACTATTGATGTAGACTATCTATTCGACTAGTGAATTAATTTTTCCTCATGTAAAAAATCATTAGTCTTTTATCTTAAAATTACAGATCTCCATCTTCAACGAAGGGACTACCGAGTCTGCCATTTCTTAGACGGACATTACTCCTTCTTAGTTTGGACCCAACCTTTCTAGGGACCCTCCTCCCGTACCGTTGGGCGAGGTCATAAGAACGGACCTCTTAGGGTACCTGTCTCCTCGGACCACCAGATGTCAGACAACCTAGCTCTTCTTAGTCTGTGTCGAGTCGTCGATTCGTGTCGTGTCTTCAACGAATGAACCAATCTTTGTCTTAGACGGTTTCCTTTTTCATAATTTGGACTAGAAAACTTAAAATGAGCATTACCGAGATATTGAACCCATAAACTTGAACCAAACGGTTCTAGACAACATTTACTAGAACGTAATCTCAATAACGAATCATAGACGAACACATAAGTAAAAGACATCCTGACAACTTAAGATGAAAGGAGAAGTCTCGTTGACCTCTGTCTGTGACTTTGTTTTCTTCAGAAAGGAAGGGAAAGTTCACATGAAAATCCAGTCCCAAAGAGCCCGAGTCGTGAAAAACTGTAAACCCCGACCTACTAAGAAACAACACACCTCTGGTAAGACACGTGACACCCAACAAATCGTCGTTGGGACCGAAGATGTACGGTTATTGTAATGGGATGAACACTGTTGGTTTTTACAGAGGTCTTTAACGGTTCATTCTTGATGACCCTCTGTTTCATTAGGGTACAACTCTTGGTGACGAAAATTCATTCTCCCTAACTTTCGGAAAACACAAAGGGTTATAATATTTTAGACTTATTACCGTACTAAACTCTGAACCAACTCGTGTGGATGTCCTAGCTTTTTAGAGACCAATTTTGACAATGGGAAGGTTTTCCCTATGAACTGAAAAGATCGATTTCTTTTAAAATTTGGAAAAAAGTCGTAGTAGTCTCTTGGACCTCTATGTCACCCCTCACAACGTGTGGTACATTAAGTGAGAAGCAAAGCTCATTTTACCATGGATTTGGTAGAATTGTCACTCTCGTTTGGGGCTCAGAGACCGAAAGGAACCATTTAACAAGACTAGAAGTCCTACGAAATAAAGACTTTCTTGACTTAGATATACTTCAAGTAAGACGAATGGTTTCAACAAAAGTAGCAGGAAACAAGAGAAGTAATTCATCTCTCTGGAGTTCCTAGATCAGGGTAAAGAATTGTAGGAATTAATGGAACTACCGGAAAGGTTTAAATCTTAAGTAGGGGAATCGACATTAGTTTATATGGGTCTAATTCGGAATTTCCGTTGGAGGACGTGTGAGACAAAGTAGGAATCCCAGACATCATTACTGAAGTAATGTAAAAGGGACACCCAAACTCTTTACATCTTCAAATTCTCTCCCCTGACTAAGAGGGAAGGACGAGTGTCTCTAGGAAAAACTTGTCGGTAACCAGAGGGACGGGTGAGCAGTAGGAAGCGAAGGAGGGAGGCTACCTCTCGAATTTAACCACAAGAGGTTCTCTAGACTCGTGTGAACGTTTTATCAAGGTCATATTTTTCTCGTCCTCGGAACCTTCACTTTCAGTCTTCCTCGGACATTTTAGACGGTAAAACACACACATAGTCCAGTGGGAAAATCCTGACGTCACAAAGTGCTGAGTGACTTTTCTAACAAATTTACCTCCTAAAAGTTCACCGTCGAAGTTAAGTCCGTAGACAAGGAAGTGTGTTCCTCGTTTCTTACCTCTACATTAATTGTTTCTTTAAGTGTGGGAATCCTATTGGAATAAACTACGTCGGGAGATAAAACATAAAAGGAAAATCAAAAGAGGACACCGTATAAGACTGTTATTGGTACTAATTCATTTCGTCTTAAGTCTTGTAATTTCTCTACTTAAAAATAAGGTGTTTAATGACAGTACAACGTTTCGGTGACAGGACCTAATGGTTTTTGACAAAACTTGAGATAATATATTACTATCAAACAGTGTCCATAAAAATCTACAAAACACTCTCCATGTTTATAATATATTAGTGAAATTTTAAACTATAACTTCATATCGTATGTGCATCTTTCACCCGTCTACAATTCGGATGTCGAGCTATTTAAAAACGGTTGAATTGGTCATATATCTAATTCTTTGTCTTTTAATGGTCGGCGAGTCTTTAGGGGACGTTCGAGGGAAAATCCGTCGGGACTGGTTCCCATTAGTAAAGATTAAAGACGGTTGTATCAAACCGGTCAAACACGTGAAATATATTTACCTTAGTATCTCCTACTTGAGAATCCAGACGTTCGAAAACTAGTTGTACTTATTGTAATACAATTTTGAGTCATTATAAAAGACAGACCTTTATCTGCACGAAGATTTAGTAATACCAATTTTCGTAAATAATTTACGGAAGTACACATCTCGATACGATTCCTCACGTAGTCGGTGACCAAGGATGGGAGACAAAATTCATCTTTTGTAACTGTATCGTCCACATACTTCCTGAAACTTTTATTAACCACCCTCCACTCTACCCATTGACTTTTTGTACGTGTGTCACCTTCCCTAATATTTCTATTCCATTGGGGTGATAGGTGGAACCTTTACCTTTCTATCCAGTCCTCCTAAACTCTTATTTCTCCTTCAACAACTACGACACATAAGTCCTATATTAGTCATTCTTACAAAAGACCGAAGTCTCATATTCCTACATTGTCTACAATTCTGGAGGAGGGTTAATCAACGGACTTCTTCTATCTTAAAATCCTTAACAAAGTTAATTGTCATCAATCTCTTGACTACCGGTTTACCCACAAGGTTCGTTATACGTCCAAATCTTTTTTCAAACTTCCGGACCCTACTAAAGGCCAATAGAAGGACTTTTAAGAATCTACATTTTGCCAAAAACGATTTAATTGAAAAGAAGAACGCCACAACCCTGAATCTGTCATTCGACGGAAGCAAGGAAGTTACTCCATAAAACAGTAGACCGACTGACTTCACTACCATATCAACAATGGTTTGGTTTGAACCTAGGGAAAAGAACACACGTCATTTCGGTTAGATAACTATGGTTCAACACCACTTCCTTTTCACGTCGTAAATAACGACCGCTGTTCTTTCCTTAGACCCAGTGACCACGAGTGTTCTGGGTTTCAGGGGTTACCGAAAATCGTTCCGTAAAAGTCTCCGGTCCACTCCCTCCCCGTAGGGTACCACACACTAGTCGAACACGAGTCAAGAGTCTAATCAAGAGTCTAATCACTCCATTGTCCCGCCACAGTGTCCTCAATTATAATAGTCAGGAATCCGAGATCCTCCTCGGACATTCTGTCGAATCCTTTACACGTAGTCTATGTCACTAGATTCATGGAGTCTCTCCTCGATTTCGTCTCTTATACCCCTTTCCCCAGACAGGTCCATTACGGGGTACCCCAGGAGGACCCAGAGTATCAGACGTCGTACTTACGAAACAGTAGTGTACCTCGACGGAAAGTTGACATATCACAGTGGTGACAGGGGGTTCAGGACCATAGTTAAATATGACAGTGGTCCTCGTAGCCTTGTAAGAGCAAAGAGGTTTAGAAGAGGTCGTAAACCACAAGACAAAATTTAAAAAAAGTTCTTAGAGTATCCATACTTCATAAAGTAACAAAAAAAAAATATAACTTAAAGGGATCTTTCCAACTTTGAAACCCCATCCAATAACCGGTAAACCGAAAAGAGAAAGTAAATATATGAATAAAACAAGATAACTAAACATCGTTAAGAAATATGTAAGACCTATGATTGGGAATTAATTTACATAACAGTTATAGTAGTACGAAAAACACCGAATAGAAAATTAAAACTCGTGTAAAACACAACACGACTTGTAAAAAATAATATTATTTCGGGATTAATACTCAGAAAAGGAAATAAGAAGACACTAAACACGGAAAATCGGAACAAGATTTTAACAAGGATAGAGGTTCCAGTACGTCTACAAGAAGTTATAAGAGAAAATTTTACACGAAAAGTTCCTGGATAACTTTTCGTGTCCCTTGATATTATATGAGTCATAAAATATTATTGGACATTCCCATCTCTTAGACTTTTTCTCGTGTGTGTGTGTGCATGTGTGTGTGTGTTGACTTAGTGACTTTGATTGTGTTGAAACATTTAGTTGATGTGAAGTTAAATTTTTTGTTAACACAAAGTATTTTTCATACCAAAAGTCAAAAGTCAGAAATAATCTTAAAATCAAAACCCCCATATCATACTTCATCTTTGGATATAAAACGTAAAGGATATATCTTTGGTGACGTAAGAATTATAAAGGAGGAAAGGGCTGACTAAAAATATATTAGAGTACGTAATGTAAAGAGACGACATGGACACGTGTGTAGAGACCGGAACCAAACCAAGAGAACCAGATAAAACGGTAGGCAGACGATTCTGACGTGACAGTATTAATCATATATAAATTTCATTCGGCCCTATAGAGGATCTACACAAGAGGAGAATAAGAAGAAAGTTTCACAGACTCTACAGGTGAAGTGACAAACGACAAAAACGTTAGTCGGCAACTACAAGATGGTTGAAGGGACAATCCTAAAACTCACCCTAATGTCACTCAAATATCTTCTTAAAGGTGGTATCCGTGACACAAGTGACATAACGTGGAAGGTAAATATAGGTACCACATACAAAAGTGAGTTAGTCTAGAAGAGAAAGTAAGGGGTTATTACAAAAACGTGTGGAAATTTTTTGATCACTTCCAGGGAGTATCTCACTCTTTCATTTAGGTGACCTCAGTTTTGATTAAGGTGCCTACAGTACCAAAGGAAGGTGTCTGGACGTTGCTTAACGTCGACTTACATGTTTTTCAAGTCTAATTATGTGTCCGACATCCCTTTCGACTAAAACTCAATGGTGGATGGTCGGACCAGTATTCTTCACTTCACTCCATAAGAATGAAGTTGGCTGGGATCTATATAAGATTATTCTTTTATATTGGGAGTCAGACAATTTTTACACCTAAAGAAACTTTTCTTTTTATACCGGTATAAACGACGTAGTAATGTAAGTCCTACGTTTGAGAGACGCCTTTCTCTTTTTCTCTCCTTCGGTCAGAAGTCAGTCTCACGTGTCGGTACGTTGGTCCCATTAGGATCTCACCATCTTTGGGCGGAGAACACACCCTCACAATGAAGGTACAAACCGACACAGTGAGTATTTTTACTGGAAAAGAACCAACTAAGTTGTAATGGACCAAAGGGTTTCGCCAAATTTTCTTTTGAAATGGACCCCACAAAAATATATGACGAGTGGGGCGACTCTCCTCCGGTCGCAGACTGGCCTGACACTCGAACTAAATAAGACCTTTCGCTAAACAAGTCGACAGTTTACTGTAATACACACACCGACAATGGGTAGTGAAGTGTCTTTATAAGAATCAGGAGGTACACCGGAGCCTGAAAATAAATAAATAAACTACCGTTGTCTTTAGTGTGTACATTGTAGAGGATCTTGTGTAGAAACCTTTACGTCAAAAATTATCTCGTGCTAATGGGGGAGTGACAACTACTACCACTACGACGACGACCGATCTTACCTTGACCTGACGACCTGTTAAAGGACGACAGGGTCCTGCGGTAGGGAGTGGGGAGCTGTATACCTGAAGGTATATAAATCTAAACTTATTGGGTCTTTCCGGGCAGTAGTCTTAGGCAAGAATTTTAAGTGAAAAAAAAAAAAAACCAATGTAAAGAAACAGAACCTCACCAGCGAGTAACATCTTTGAGTAAATTTTACCTTCAGATTATCTTTTGTGTGAACACGAATGCTTTTCCCTCTTCCCCGCTCCTTTCCTATTTAATCCTCAAACCCTAATCGTCTATGATTAATGATGTATATTTCATTTATCACTCGGGATGACATACCGTGTGTCTTGATATAAACCATAGGACATTCTTTGGTATTACCTTTTCTTATAATATTTTTTATTACACATAAATACATATATTAACTTAGTGGAACGACATGTCGTCTTTAATCGTGTTGTAACATTCAGTTGATATCAAGTCAATAAATTCTTAACTTCAGATTCAAATTTATACTTTCAATTCAAGAAAAATGAAGAATGGTAGTATAAAAACGGGAACCTCTAAACTCGTTTTTACCACCATAAAGACGAAACACTAAGTTAAAGACAAAAGGAGTCGGATTGTGTTGTTACTCACTCTAAAGTAAATTTTCTTTTTCTTTTGACTGGTTTTATCGATACAGGGTCGCACGCAATAACTGACTTTTGAAGACAAACCAACCTCCGAATTCTCCACCCTGCTCGGCGGACCCGTCCGAGAACCGGGTACACGAGTAACCACTACAACCGTTCAGTCCGCGACGAAGAAAGGTCCTGAGTACCCTTTGCCACCGGAGTGTTAAGATAGTCTTCACTGGTACTCAAGAAAAAACAAACCTCAAACAACTTGGTGACTAAAAGGTAAGTTTAACTGAAAATCGGGGGTCCCCTGCCAACCGTTACAGACCTCTGTAAAAACCAACAATCGACCCCACTCCCCCTTCCACGATGACCATAGGTCACCCATCTCCCGTCCCGACGACGATTTATAGAATACTTGGGTCTCGGGGGGAAGGGGTTTGTGTCAGAATACCAAGAGTGGAGTTCTCACGGTTTCCACCCTTTGTGATGAATCTGATTTGAAACACACACCCACAATTAAAGACGATATGTCGTTTCACCAAGTCAATACGTTTTATATATTGGAAGAACAAAAGAAAAGTGAATACCAAATAGTGGGTTATAATTTATATCAAGGGACACGATATGTCATCTTGACAACAAATCGGTAGGATATATGTACATTACCAGACGTAGAGGAGTAGGGTTTGAGGGTCAGGAAGAGAGAGGGTGGGTGGAGTGGGAGAACCGTTGGTGTCAGACAAAAGATACAAACACTAAGATAAAACACCAATTCAAGTAACACGGAACAAAATCTCAGGTGCATAGAATACCATAAACAGAAAGAGAAAGACTGACTGAAGTTAGTCATACTATTGGAGATTAACGTAGGTAGAATCACATTTACCGTAATAAAACAAGAGAAAATACCGACTCACTTTCACTTCAGCGAGTCAACACAGGCTGAGAAACGTTGGGGCATCTGACATCAGATGGTCCGATGAGACAGGTACCCTAAAAGGTCCGTTATCATAACCTCACCTAACGGTAAAGGAAGAGGTCCCCTAGAAGGGTTGGGTCCCGAACTTGGGGCCAGAGGGCGTAACGTCTGTCTACGATATGGCAGACTCTGTGGTCCCTTCATATACGGAAACACATATATGTGGTGACCTCTTCCGTGACCCCCTTCGGACTACCAGACGGCAGATACCCCAGTGTGTCTCAGCTTGTGCTGACTTCACTGAATCGTCGTCGTCGTCGTATACGTGGTGTAGAAGAAATAGGTAACGTAGACAACCTGTAACTCCAACAAAGGTACAGAACTGATAACACTTATCACGACGACACTTGTATCCCTACGTACGTGGAAAAACTTAACATCAAAACAGGTCTATATACGGGTCCTTACCCTAACGACCTAGTACACCATCAAGGTAAACATGAAAAAAATAAACTCCGCGGAGGTATGACAAGAGACATCACCGACATGGTCAAATATAAGGGTGGTTATCACGTCCTCACAAGGGAAAAGAGGTGTACGAGAGACCGTAAATAATAAACATCTGAAACACTACTACCGGCAAGACTGAACACACTCCACTATTGGAGTAACATCAAAACTAAACGAAAAGAGATTATCGATCACTACAACCCGTATAAACGTACACGGAAAACCGGTAGACATATAGAAGAAACCTCTTTACAGAAATCCAGAAGACGGGTACAAAGCTAACCGAAGAGACAAAACAACGACAACAATAACTCAACATCTGAATTGAAAACTTAAGTACTTTCCGTCAGAAACGGTCGGAAATTTTGTGTCTTGGGCACCATTCCAAATCTTAAACCGGACTTTATCTCGTTCCCTAAGATCTGTGGTCTATTTCCCTAGGTCCGTATCTTCTTCGACGACTCAATTCTTCTACGGAAAAACTTCCCCTCGGAAGTCCTGTTCGGAGAGAGACTACGACCGTTTGGATCAGGACCAACGGTGATCAATGACCACGACTAGACTTGGATGAACAACTTAGGTCAACGTTAGGTAACTTGAGAATGGAACGTGTTCTGGAAGAAATACTATTCTTTTTTTAGTTTGATACTATCACATATACTAGATTTTGGTTTAGTATTAGTCAAAGTCTTGTAAGAAAAACGGACTCTTTAAAGTAAATAATAAAGCCGGAGATCCTTTTTAGCGGTTATCAGGATATTGTTTTCTTCTCTCGTGTCTTATAACATCACTTCGTTAATAAAAAAATAAGTGGTAAATCAAAGTTCGTTATCCAAATTGGAAAAATAAAAGAGGATTCTCGACCATTACCTATCATGTCATCCACCCAATTCATAGTATAAAAGAGGTAAAAAAAGGGTTGGAACCACTTCTATGATTCAACTCCGTGCATTTTGTCTGTTATAAACAGGTAAACCCCCGTATGTCATACCATAAAAGTATATCAAGTCAGATTAGGTCGTATCAACGGGTCGATCGATTTTTCTTCCATCACCGGATTTATAAGGAAGGGTTCCCGGAAAGGGTTGGACTTTAACGGTACTCTTTTTTCTTTACGGATAAGTAAAAAAAGAGACTTCGAAACGTCTACATTAACTTTGGAGTAAGACTACACAGAAGTTACCTGAGACTGAAATTTGGACCCCAAAGGGATTTGGACCCCAAAGGGAGTATCTATAAATTTTTGGATTCTTACGACGGGAAGTCGTCGAAAAGACCGTTTCGTTTCTTAACAGGGGGTCAAATAGATGACGATTTCCACCTAAACCCACAACATAAGAGAAATCCATACACTATGTGGACAGACCTATTAACAATTCGTCCTTGACACCCTTCGAGAATTCAAACCAGAAAAAAAAGAAAAAGGTGAACTTAAATCGCTTACGAAGAGCCACCAAATTAAAACCACGTCTTTTAATTACTATCGAATATAAACATCTCTACAAACAGGAGGTATGAAAATCAACTTTAACTATTTTCACACCGGTAAAGGTCCATTCACAGTTCCAAAATGTAGGTATGTCGACTCAATAAGGACGACGATTCAGTGAAGTCAGCACAGACTGAGACACGTTGGGGTATCTACCGTCTGGTAGTCCGAGGGGGTAGGGACCCTAAGAGGTCCGTTCTTACGACCTCACCCAACGGTAAAGGAAGAGGTTACGTACTTTCACTTTTCACTCTCACTTCACGATTTACATAAATATAGAGATACAATCACACTTAAACGTTAGACACGTGGAAACTGTAGAAGCACTCTTTTTAGGTTGTATTAAAGTGTCCAACAACCTTTCAGAATAAGAGAAAATTAAAATGGGACGAATCGTAACGACTTGTAACAACAACAAGTCAACGATTCAGTACAGACTGAGACACTGGGGTACCTGACATCGTGCGGTCCGAAGGGACAGGAAGTGGTAGAAGGTCTCGAACGAGTTTGAGTACAGGTAACTCACTACGGCAGATTGGTAGAGTAGGAGACAGTAGAGGAATGTACTTTATTTATATTTTAACGAGAAACTCCTACTTTAATCCTGACCCCTTTGGGGATAGAATCAAAGGATCGTAATTCTTAAATAGGATGATACTTTGTCGTTCAGTAGTCTTAGGACAAATAAAATCGTGAATGGGACTACGAACCTTCGTCCGCAAAATAGAACTTTTACGATAGGTTGTTTTTGGCATCTCGGTGTATAACCGGGTTAGTTTTTTGAGAGACGAAGATCAACACTAGGTAACCGTCGGTACCTAGGGTCGGGTAAACGGACTGGGAAGAAACGTGACAGGTGTTATGACCACACGACAACAATAAACTTTAGAGACACTATTTTCCAGACCGAAGAGAACTGGGAAGGGGTCGACTCCTTTCAAACCCCCCGAAGGGGTTTCTTCATTTGCTTCCCACAACTCTTCAATTCTTTCCTGCACTGGTGCTTCCATTCTACACGGGGTGACATTGAGTACACGGGTCCATTGACCCTCTACAGATACGAAGGTAGGGGTCCTTCTTCACACAAACATACAATGTCTCTTCCCGATGGCAAACCAGTAACAGTGTCAATCGACGGTGGGCCGGACCCTTCTTTCCTGTCCGAGACTTGTAGGTACCATCAAGAAACGAGACTACACCGAAAAACAACTAGAGTAGTCTCCGTAGGACCCTCTGAACCGAAGAAACTGCTCGGTCGAAGGGTCAAAAGTGACACATGAAAGTAGCGGGTTTACACTGACATTTACTTTCTCGATACCACCACTCATTCTCCCGGGAATTGGAACTCCTCCTCGGACGTAAGACCACCCTCTCTACATGGACACTCGTCTCTTTAATACTATTCTACTTTTATTTTGTTATCATCACACGAGTTTTGTCGTAAAAGAAGACCACTACACACATACACGAGACGCACGGACGGTGTATATAATGGTCGATCCCCTGTTTAGAGACAAGAAAACGGTTCATGACCGACAACATTACTGTTATACTTGTTTACGGTCTCAAGTAATATAGACTTACAACGCCGAAAACGTCCACCTGTAGGTCGGTTTTGTATGAGTCGACCCCTCTGTCTGGAAGCGGTTTCCTGTAACACACTTACATCGTTTAGGAGTAGCTATCAAATTACATTAATCCCCATTTTATCTCTACCAACCAGCCTTTTGACTAGTTTTGGTGTCTAACGTAGTGGTCTATTTGGTAGTCACTACAGTCATTGATATTACCGTATTACTCTGTAGTAGTAATATACAAAGAAAGAAATCTTCGGGTCGCTGTGGTAGTGTCCTTTGGCTTACAATTAATTCCACCACAAACTTACGGACCGCTTAAAATTAGAGAATATCTCAAATCAGAATTTACGCAGTAAATTAATAAAGATATTAAAATAATGGATACTTTTGAAATAGAACTCCATTTCTTTTGTCCCAGACACAATAGCAACGATACCACTGAGACATGAATTTTACCGTCCGATACGAATGAACCAAATTTTTATAGATGACACACTAACGACATTTTTAGAGGTGTTCATTAAACGAGCACAGGTGTGACGGAAAAGTGACCGTAAAGTCACTTGCTGAACTAGTGTCTTCAACGACACTCTTTACGGTCTCCAATAATGAGAGTTCGTGATTTTTATAAAAATTAAAGGTGGTGATTTTTAAAATTTATAACGTTTTAGCGAAGATATACAGGAAAGGTACAAAGGGACTCACTTTGTTGGAATTGACTAGTACAACTCCCTGGTCTCCCTGAGCCCCCGCTTAACATGAACCCGTTCTATGTCCCACAGATGTCAGTCGGCGGTAACAACTCCGGTACATGGGTGAAAGGCGAGTACCGAGATTCTGTGATCTAACCTTATTAGGTCAACTAACAACAGAGGGGAGACGACAGTCTCTCCAGGGTACTCTCGGTTAACCGACGGACTAAAATAAATAAAAAACTTCTACCTTTGGGGAATTTTGTGTGTGTGTGTTTACTTATTTGTTTATGTACAAGAAACATTTGATCGAATTTGTCGTGTCTTTAGACGTAACATAACGTCCGTTATCGGACCTCACCCACGGGTCCTTGCAGCACCGAGGAAACACCTCACCCGAAACACTGTCGACAACCGGTGAGTCTCAAAAACATGAACTGCCAAAACGTTTGCAAAACGAAGGTCTTGTAAAGTTCAGGACCTATTCACCCCTTATTGTTACCTATATCTACGTAGGTACGTCTTCAACGTAAGACATAGGTGTACCCCCTATATTTGTACAGTAACAAGAAAAATAACCAAAAAAAAAGAAAAACATTTATCGGTGAGGGTTCGGAACCTCCGTCACACCCTTTCTCATGACGAAGTGACCACTCGCAGAGAAAGTAGGTAAGGACGGACTGCACCTTGAGAAAGAAACCGTCTCACACAAACAGAAAGACATAATCGTAGAAAAAAAAGGGGGAGACTACCGCCGAGTCTAGTCACGGGAACCAGTGACTCTTTTATTTTACTATCAAGTCTCGGAACACTCCGTTCAGATCTCTACCGACGGAACCTGAAACATGACACACCATGTACATGTATATACACATCCATGTACACACGACACACACGAGTGAGCCAGTACAGACTGAGAAACGTCGAGGACCTGACATAGGGTGGCACGAGGAGATAGGTACCCCTAAGAGTTCCTTTCTTATGGCCTCACCCAACGGTACGGGAGGAGGTCCTCTAGAAGGACTGGGTCCCTAGCTTGGAGACACGTATGTATATACTATGTATATGTTTTGGGCATGACTGACACACACCCGTCACGAGATTCATGAGATCCACGTAGTTGGTCACATTAAGAGAGGTAAAGCGTCTACACTGGTAACTCCAGTGTCTCGGTCCTTCACCGTTCCGGTCAAAACTTGGGTGCGTTGAGACCGAAGCAGAAACGCAAGGAGTGGAGGAGAACTACCTCCACCATGTCAGCCATAGTAAATTACCATACCAATTGAACCAAACAGCTCAAACACGGAATATTGGTGTCCCTCGAAACTTGACCACCGCCTCCACCTCCCTACACCCCGTACGAGAAAGAGGATGAACAAAAGAACACGGTCGTGTCCTTTCCCTCTCCCTTTGGACTCCGAGCAAACAAAATTGACAGAGTCGCCACCGTGTGAAGACTTCCACCCAATCTAAAACCCCTTCACCAGTGTCAACTGACCCGGTCTAGCTCACCCATTCCCCTCACCAGTTGAGCTCCTGACGGTGAATCCCTGGGTCATTTTATTACAATTAACAAATAGGGGAGACCTCTAGGAAGCCGTGGTAATCCCCGGTCCACTGGACCTTCTTGGCAAGAAAAATACATGTGAAAACATCAATGACAATGAAAAATTAACATCATATCTGCTACATGTCATAATCTATTCAACGACGATTCGACGATTCAGTGAAGTCAGTACAGACTGAGACACACTGGGGTATCCATCGTCGGGTGGTCCGAGGGGGCAGGGACCCTAAGAGGTCCGTTCTTGTGACCTCACCCAACGGTAAAGGAAGAGGTTACACATTTTCACTTTCACTTCAGCGAGTCAGTGCAGGCTGAGAATCGCTGGGGTACCCGACATCGGATGGTGCGAGGAGGTGGGTACCCTAAAAGGTCCGTTCTCATGACCTCACCCCACGGTAACGGAAGAGGCTAATCTATTCAATGTCTACATATTATATGATTAAGTGTTAAAAACCAATATGAGGTAAACATCAATGATATTTTATAACCGACAACGTAGGAATATCGAATAAAATTGGTATTATCCAACATGGAGAATTAGGGGGAGGTGACATATAACGGGCAGGGACGAAGGGAGAGGGGTGACCATTGGTGTTCAAACAAGAGATGTAGACACTCAGACAAAGGAAAAACAATATCTGTGATCAAACAAGACAAGAAATCTAAGATTTATATTCACTATGTGTCATAAACAGGAAGAGACTGAATAAATCGTACTATGGGAGGTTCAGGTAGGTACAACAACATTTACCGTTTTAAACTGGGAAAAATACCGACTCATCATAACGTCAAATATATACATACATGCATGTATGTGGTGTAGAATTACGTAAGTAGATAACTACCTGTGAATCCAACGAAGGTACAGAACCGTTAACATTTACTACGACCAAAAAATTTTTATATATATATAGTTTTTTCACCTTAACGACCCAGTATACCATCAAGACAAAAATATAAAAACTCTTTGAAAAGAGGTGTAGGAGTGGTTTAAATAAACACAAGAAAGACTGTCTACACTCCATTATGGAGTAACACTAAAACTAAAACTAAACATAAAGGGACTATGAATCACTGCGACTTGTAGAAACAGAAAAGTACACGGACAACCGGGAGACGTACAGGAGAAACCTTTTTACAGATAAGTCCAGAAGACAGGTAAAAGATTAGTCCAAACAAAAGAATTACAATTGAACATACTCGACAAATATACAAAACCTTATAATTGGGACATAACCAGTATAGTCGACATTTATAAAAGAGGGTAAGTCATCCAACGGGAAAATAACCAGTTACTAAAGGAAACGACACGTTTTCGGAAATTTAAAGTAACCCAGGATAAACAAATAAAAACGAAAATAAAGGAAACAAAGTCCTCTGTCTTGGTTTTTTTATAACAATTCTAAATACGGTTTCTCATAAGACGGATACAAAAGGAGACCCTCAAAATACCAAAGATCAGACTGTAAATCCAGAAATTAGATAAAACTCAAATAAAAACAGATATGATAATCTCTTACAAGAGTAAAGTAAAAATGCACATCGATGAGTGAAAAGGGTCGTGGTGAATGACTTCTCTAACAGAAACGAGATAACATATAAGAAAGGAGGAAACAGTATCTAATTAACTGGTATTCACGTACCCAAATAAAGACTCGAGAGATTATTAATAAAGAATTCTCTTGTTTTGTGTCTATTAAAGTAATGAAACAGTAGTATGATTAATCGAACCTATATACAAATGTCATTATCTGGGAGGGGTTTTACAATTATTATTGAAGCTAAACGGTTTTAAAAGGTGGGAAGACCACATGTTTACGGTTTTATACCATTGAGAGGAGGTTTTGTTTTCAGTCTCTGGTTTGAGACAGAATAAGACAGGATGAGTACTGGACCGAAGGTAAAGTACTAAGTTCTGTCGACGACGTCGAGGACGGTAGTGGAAGTGTAAGGACGATTATCCCTTTTCTTTTCCAATCCGTCCGGGAAGAGAATTTCCGGTAAGACACTTTCAACGTGTACAGTGAGGAGTGTAGGGTCACCGGTCTTGGACTATCGTATTAGTGTGGACGGACGTTCACTAAGATCGGGTCAGAAATCGACCCGTCGATCGATTTTCATAATAATCACACCTTCTCCTCCCGTCTCTATAATCTTTTTTTCCTTCGTCACAGTAAAATCTTTCTCTTTATTTTAACCACTTTTGTATTTTCATTTGGAAGTCTAAAAATTTTTAGAGTGTACAACTTTATTAAACTAAAAAGAAAGTCTTATTACTTTACGAACGTTGGGTATTAGGTATAATTGTATGTTTACGTTTTGAACTTTCTAGGTACATCGACTACACAATGATTTAGATACTACCTCTTTCCCTTCAAAAACTTCATCGACTATCACAATTGAATAAAACTTATATTTAAGGGAACAAAACGTTTTCCAAGGGTTCACTTCTGACATTTATTCTACCTTGTTCTTCTACCGCCTTCATAAATAATTGTAAACTTGTTATCTAAGTCCCTGACCGAGTGGAGAAGAAAGGTCAGTGCAAAAAACCGACCACATTTAACTCCGTAAATGGATGAAAAGTGTACTAAAAGTTAGTACATGTTAAAGTTTACATTAACTTTCAATGTAAGTTATGACTCCGTCTTGGGATATAAATGTAGTGCACATCACCAGACTGTTTTTCCCTTTGTAGACCCTACACTACTTTAACAGAAAGTCGTGACGTTCGAAAAATAAGATTTATAAATCATGAAAAGTGGACTTATTTTTCTTTCATTCTATATATGTCGACAGGGAATATAGGTACCTTGTGACAAGTTCCTGTGGGGTCCCTATGTTTTTTTAGACATCTGAGAGTTCCGGGAATATAATTTTCCGATCATAAACGTATGTTGGATCCGTATACGAGGATATATGAAAGTTTAGTAGAGGTCTAATGAATATTATTGATTATGTCACCTTTACGACACATTTATTACCGAACGCCCGTCGATTAAGTTCCAAACGAAAAACTTTGAAAGATCTTAGTAAAAAAAGACTCATAAAAGTTAGACTCACACCAACTCAGGAGTCTACACCTTCACTTCCTACACCTCTCGGCTGAGATGACTTAAAAGGAGTGAGACTATAATATTTTACCTACGTCACTAAAAAAAGGGGGGTAGGGTATACCTCAAAAGAAGTCCGGTTCCACACCTTTGTTTATCTAATTTGACCTTTAAATTCCAAAAGGAGAAGTTCCTTGGTATACACCTTAGTAAAACTTTATCGGTTTTGACCCAGTTCATATCCTTCATATACCCAGTTCATATACTAATAGAATCACCGTAAATGTTGGGTTTCGCTGGTAAACAATTGTCACTGGGTAGAAAGGTGACCACTTTCGTCCTTAAGACCGATTTAAGGGAGTCGATTTATGTGGTCGATAAAGAAAGTGACCCAATGAAGATACAAAAAAGAAAACGGAAGTTTGACACGGGGGTGGGGGGGTTCAAATCTACCAGTAAGAGGAAAAAATGGTTTAAACTTTATTATGGCTGGAAGAAGGTTTACGCAGGTAGCTTTCTAACGTTGTTTTCGTAGAACCAGGGATCAGAAAATGAATTAACAAGAGACGTGTTTGAAGTGCATTTGTAAGTTCATCCAAAGACGTTAACCTAAAATTCACGATTATTTCGTAAGACACATGTTTGGCGAAAGGTGTCACTGTTGGTAATGTAGAAAATAACCAAGTCGTGACGAAACGAGAGACTTGATCTCCCTAAAAAGTCGTCGTCTCGTATATCGTTATCTCTTTGACGTCTTTTTTAACAGAAAAAACGAAATTACCTTTCATCACGAACGGTGCCTCTTCCGCTACCGTGGGCTGAGGTCATGAGGACAGACCTTTTAGGGTACCTGCCTCCTCGGACCATCCGACGTCAGGTACCCCAGAGACTCTCAATCTGTGCTGACTCGCTGAAGTGAAAGTGAAAAGTGAAAGTACGTAACCTTTTCCTTTACCGTTGGGTGAGGTCACAAGAACGGACCTCTTAGGGTCCCTGCCCCCTCGGACCACCCGACGAGAGATACCCCAGTGTGTCTCAGCCTGTGTTGACTTCGCTGAATCGTCGTCGTCGTCGTCGTCGTAATGAAAGGTCTTAAGTTGAAATTTTCATTCGGTCGTAAAATCCAAAAATAAGATCCTAAATGAGAGTCAATTCGGACACTAATAAACCATTCTAACAAGTGGAAGTAGAACCGGAGCCAAAAGATTCGATACCTTTCTTTTACCACTCTCGTATCTCTCTATTGTGGAATACACCAACCGTAGACCCCTTTCTGAACCCCATTGTCACAGAAGTTAGTTCCGGTGTTACAGAAGTTCCGGTGTCAAACACGGTAATAAAGTCCGTCCGGTCCGCTAACCGAGGGTCAGTCACCTTAAGTATAAACGGAATAGAACTTTGAAAAAGGTCGGGAAACATTTGTTTGTTGTAGGAGTTGTACGTTTCTTTACATGTTGCCGTAAAGAAGTCCTTTATAAAAGGAACTGAGATGAGGTAAAGTACTTAGTGTACAAGGTTAAATATCGGCTCGGACGACACCACCAAAACGGTCCGTTTATAGGTCACTCTAGTACCTCTAGTGTGAACAAATTTGGGGAACCACCAGAAAATAAAGTTATCTCGAACGTCATGTGACCACTTGACAATTTACTTGCACCTTTGTCTCGGACCTTCACGTAAACCAAACTCTTCATTAACCTTTTCCACTGTCACTATTCGGAAAGTACCAGACAGATCGACACACAGGTTATACTATCAGTGATCGATAAAGTCAAACTTAATCGACTTTAATTTAGGTGTAGTCGGTGTAAAATTTACAAGGCGTCAGTGTACACCGATTTCCACTGGTATAACCTACTGTGTCTAGATCATTTAAAGGTAGTAACATCTTCTAAGAGTCCGTAACGATGAGAAATCTACCTGTGGATCCTTTCTTGAAACATACCATATCTTTCCTCCTCCGAACCTTACCTTCAGGTCTCAACTAAGACAAGATTACACTCGGGAATTTTCGATATACTGGAATAGAGACTTTGTAACATCCGGAGTCACCTGCCCAGTCATAACGTTGGTGATGGAAACACACGAAACCATACAATACTACGATTGTACTTGTCTATCTATTAGTCTACATTATCACGGTAAAGTACCAAATCTCTCACCGGATACCTCAATTTGACGACCTAACTTTATGGTCACTGGATATCCATCCGAAGAGACCCGGAACCAAAAGATTAGACTTTTTACCCCTGTCACTTCGTGGAGGAAACGTACTAACTCACCATTTACCAAAGTATCTGTATATACTCTGTATATAGACCGGGTACAAATTCGATAGTAATGATAATAATGTTACTAATGAATAAAGTAGACAACGTCTCATATTCCACGATAGTTTTCCAGGACAACGTTTATTATAAAAGTCAAACGACCGCAAAAGACTAAAAATTTGGAGAAACGTGGGACAGGACATAGTTCATATTCACACGGTGTAACATCGAAGAATTACGAAGACAACAGGACATATTGAATTCGGGGAAACCCCTTATTTAATGAATGTTGAATCTCCCTGTCCAAGTTTCAAATAAGAAACTATAAAGTCGAGATACTAACCAAGAAACGTTTTCTTTAATTACTTGAACTACAGTTGCAACTCTTTACGATCTCGTCTATTTGTCGAGGTATCTAGCCCCTCCCTTCGTTTAGTGTTCCCGGTCATAAGACAACCCTTTCCACAACGGTACCGGGTGTCCCTCGGTATAGGAAACAGTCATCCACCATTAGGGGTCAGAGGAACGCCTATTTACCCTCTACTTACGATGGGGTCGTCAAGAGTGGGGTCTGTACGAGGTCAGTGGGTTCCCGAAAGTTTTACGACTGTGGACCGACACGTGGGGGGGCGGGGGGTGGTCTCTAAGACGACACTAACAGATCCCACGACGAACTCGCATCTCTGAAAAATTTTAGGAGACCATTAAAATTACACGGTGGTCCCAACACTCCGTGGTTCGGACGGAGAGGGACCACTCTACCTCCTCGGCGACAGGTCACGAACTCTGAAACGGGAGGTGACTTCGTCTACGTCCACACTGGGGGATCAGTCCCTCGGTTCTAGGATGTCCGAAGTACCGGTCTTTTGGTTTTGTAGTTAGTTTTCGTCACGACATTGTTTAAGACTATGACAGGATTCTCTTGTACAAACAAATTTCAATACCGAAGTTATGTTGTAGCATTTAGCTGATATGAACTTATTTTAGTCAAACTCTTTTTTTTTTCTTGTTCAATAACGATTCCATTATGACGGGACAATTCACCCGTACCCTATAAATAAATAAAAAGTTGTAGATAAACACACGGTTGACAAGCCAGTTGTCCTTCAACGGGGTTAAGTGCTTCTTGGTTTTACAAAACGACATTTATAAAGATCCCACCTCTAAAGATTCTATCAATAAAGGTATACACACCCCTTGGTTTAAGTCAGTTAAATTTGAAACGTAAATAAAATTTTAGTAAAACCTATGTCAACATTCTTATCACGTGTCAAGCACAGATAGGAAGGGATCCGAAGGGGGTCGCAATTCATACTGAGTTTTGGTCCGTTACTAGGAACCACGTCATGTCAATGTATTTAATGTCGAAAATAAACCCAAAGTAGACAAAGAGGAGATTACGGTAAAAAGACAAGACCCTACGTCACCTCCTAGGGTGTGTCGTAAATCAACAGTGTAGAGGAAGCACAGAAGGTTAGACACTGTTAAGTCAGAAAGGAGGAGACAAGACGAGACTACTTCTCATGACTAGTCCATAAAACAACGCACAGGGAGTTGACTCTGGACAGACTAGAGAGTACTACTCTAACTCCAATACTCAAACCCCGTTCTTACGGTGGCCTGTAGACTGTAACACGGGGCAACGTCCCATAGCGAAGTCCCCTATGTGTTACAGTCATCCACAGTAAGGATCACTATAATTGGGACTAGTGGACCAATTCCCCCGTAGACACCTATAACCAGATAAAAACATTCATCGAAACTATTGCCTACGGTGAGGACACGGTACGAAGGCACATTCTTATTCTACTCTCCTTAATGCCGGTTCGTAATTTACCAAAGTTTGACGAGACGAAACTTGCAGAATACATATTCAGAATAGCACAAGAGGATAATTAGAGTAAACATGAGCTTTGCTACGGAAGAGTGGTAAACGTCTCAAGACGGGACTCTCAACTAACTATTTCGTCTATTAGTTCGACAATATTCACACACATTTCATTTTTACTTGTCCGATATTTAGCTCTGAACCCTCTCAGGAGACCGTTAGTTCATGCACTTGAAATTATCCGCAACAGACTTCAACAAAAAAAAAAGGACGAGACTTGTTAGTTCACGTTATAAACCGTCAGGTAAGCCTTCAATCTGTTCGGGGTCAGAGGTGAGGGTAGTTCGGAGGGGACCGAATAACACTTCTCCTTCACTTTTCTACATTTCCCACACGACCCGTGGCGCAGACCTGGGCTATTTACCGGTCACTTGGAGTCGACGAAAGACACTAAAATAGGGTGCGTCCCGAGTACACCGGAGAATTCTCGACTGTCTCGTGCTTTCCTATTTGTCAATCGAAATACAGGATTAATTAGACGTTAACCCAACATCTTACTTATCCTCTGTGTCTTCCTCTTTCTCGTATGTTGGAGAAAACACGTAAATAGGGGAGTTTAAATTTACGTGAACCTAGCAAGAGTTCAATCACTATAACGAAAAATACTGGTAAAAGGGTCTTAGAAAGACCCCTACCGATATTTTGTGTTTTCTAGTGAAAACAGGTATTAATGGTGTAGTGAAGGATCATTTCCTTACTATAGGACTCTAATTGAATAATTTTAACAAGAGACCTTAGTCAAACCCCTCATCAGACTGACAACTGTTCTAAACTACTTGAACCCACCACGTAAAAAAAGAGTCATCAATGAGACAAGAAACTTCATGATCCAGAAAGATCACATAAACTAGGATTTTAACCTTCCAGAATTGACACCACAACCTCTTCTGAGAACTCTCAGAGGACCTGACGTTCCTCTAGGTTGGTCAGGTAGGATTTCCTCCAATCAGGACCCACAAGTAACCTTCCTGACTACCACTTCGACTTTGAGGTTATGAAACCGGTGGACTACGATTCTCGACTGAGTAAACTTTTCTGGGACTACGACCCTTTCTAACTCCCGTCCTCCTCTTCCCCTACTGTCTCCTACTCTACCAACCTACCGTAGTGGTTGAGTTACCTGTACTCAAACCCATTTGAGACCCTCAACCACCACCTGTCCCTCCGGACCGCACGACGTCGGGTACCCCAGCGTCTCAGTCTGTGTTGACTCGCTGAGTTGACTTGAATCCGGTCCGTAAAGAAATTTTTACGATCTAAACAAGATAAAGATCCTTCCATTGTAGATCAATCCACATCACACCTTTTCTAGTCTTAAGACACGTGTCGGTGACTCAAATTTAAAGTAGATACAGACACAGAGATAAAGACGAAACATTTATCCAAGTGGACATGGTAAAAAGATCTAAAGTGTATATACGAAATTATATGTCATAAACAAAAGAGAAAGACTGAATTGAAGTGAGACATATTGTCAGAGATCCGGGTAGATGTAGAGACGTTTATCGTGTTAAAACAGGGGAAGACACCGACTCAATAGAAGGTAACATATATAAACGACACAGAAAAAGTAGGTAAGGAGTTTACATACCTATGGTTCCCCCTTTTCACCCCACCACCACCCTACTTAATTCTCTAGCCCTAACTACATACAATGTGACGATACATATTTTACCTATCGATTACTCTTGGATGACACATCGTGTCCCTTGAGATGAGTCACGAGAGATCATTAGATTTACCCTTCCTTCAGGTTTTTTCTCCCTTATATACATATGTATACAAACTCAGGGAAACGACATGTCGTCTTTTATTGTATTGTAACAAGTTGTTTATATGAGGTCATTAAAAAAAATTTGAAAGTAAATCAGTATTTAACAATTAAATTTGATTTTTAGAGAAGTAACGAATCGAGATACTCTTTACCAAACAAATTCTTCACTGTAGTTTAAACATGGTTTTTTAAAATTAACCTCCTATTAACGAAATGCTATAATACGACCAAAGACGACGTGTCGTTGTCCTTAGTCGGTGTCCATACGTATACGGGGGAGGGAGAACTTGGGGGGAGGGTAGAGAATGGGGTAGAGTGGGGAGATCCAACAGTGTCTTGTGGACTAAACTCGAGGGACACAGTATGTCGTTTAAGGGTGACCGACCGACAGAATGTGTACCACTACATCCAAAGTTACATGAATAGGGTGAAAGAGGAAGGGGGTGACACAGGTGTTTAGACAAGAGATACACAGACACAGAGGTAACGTCGAGACGGTTATCCAAGTAGTCATGGTAAAAAGATCTAAGGTATATACACACAATTATATACTATGAACAAAAAGAAAAAGACTAAAATGAGACATGTTATCCAAGATCCAAGCAGATGGAGTAATCCTGACTGAGTTCACGCAACAAAAAATATTGACTCATTATGAGGTAACACATATACATGGTGTTGAAGGAATAGGTAAGTAGACGACTACCTGTAGATCCAACGAAGGTACAGGATCGATAACATTTGTCACGACACCACTTGTAACTCCATGTGTACAGAGAAAGTGAATACCAAAGGAGTCCCACATACCGGTCATCACGTTAATAGTCCAGTATACCATCAAGACAAGGATCTAAAAATTCCTTAGACGTACGACAGGAGGTATCACCGACATAGTTAAATATAAGGGTGGTTGTCACATTCTCCCAAGGGAAAAGAAAGAGGTGTGGGAGAGGTCGTAAATAACAAACATCTGAAAAACTACTACCGGTAAGACTGACCGTACTCTACTATGGAGTAACATCGAAACTAAACGTAAAGAGATTATTACTCTTTGCAACTCGTGGAAAAGTACACACACAACCACTAGACATACAGTAGAAACCCCTTTGCATCATCTTCACCAAATAAAAATTGTGTATCGTTTAGAAGGTTTGTACCACCGGTTATCTTAGTTTACTTAGAGAACGGGGGGGTGGGGAGGGGGTGTTATCCTTGTACCACAGGATCTTTGTCGGTCTGGATATGATCCAGGGTAAAATTAGGGCTCGGAGGTTTTACCCAGAAATCTTAATTTAAACCGATAATCGGGTCTAAATGAGTTTAAAAATTGTTCGCGACGAAACATAAAGTCGTAGGGGGGGGTCGGGGGATGAAACAGTGACCAATCCCCTCCCCTTCACCCTCCCCCCGGGTACTTGTTCTTTGTTTTCGTCGACGACCTCTCTTTGGGGTCACTTTCCCCCACTTCTTTTTGTCAAGACGGTGTCGTCGACGAGGTTAATAGTTTTCTCCTTCGGGAACGAAATATAAACTCGTGAGAGCTCAAACCTTCCATAAATAGCGAGAAGAAATAAACTCTTCGTTACTTTACTTCAGACATGTCCTTCGGTCAGCTAACCACGTCTTTACTTTAACCGTGCTCTGGTCACTGAGAACTTAGTTGTACCGGGAACCAAAATTTTAAGACTCGGTAATGAATTATAAGCTGGAACTCTACTTAAACCTGCAAACACAACAAGACAGCATAAGGGTGACAATCTGCTTACCTCCTGTACCGACAGTAACCGGGTCAGAAGATAGACTCTAGTGTATCTCCAAAACTTCGAATGTTGTCCTCTCCTTGTTCAGGTGTACCATATATCGTCTCTCTTGACCCTTCTGTCCACCGTTCCATCGTGGAACTAGGTAAAGTATCCCCACGAGAAGAATAACGTTTTGTGTATATACCGGCCACACGTTTTAACAATACTGGGTCTCGGTACACTTTCTCCGTCTCACCGATCGACCGGATCTTTTGAGAAAGAACCTTTGTGAGTAAAGGTACAAAAGGTCTACCGAATACGTATACGTTATGTAAATAGTAACGCAAAGAGTCAGGGTACTCACTCAAGAACGTAAAACGTTCCCCCGGGTGAAGTGTTCCACTAAAATAGTAGTATAATGAATTCTTCATTCCTCGACTTCAAGGTGTAGTCGAGGAACCAGATTCTTTGCCATTTCCTGCTTATGTTTGAGACTTATCTCGGTGCTGACGCACGTCCTGCTCCCCCAGATACTTCCGGTACCGTGCAGGAACCTCCTAGTAGTGTCTCAGAGTTTCCGTCTTCGTCCGGGCCAGCCGTCCTTCGACGAGACCGGAACGAGAAAGAGTCCGGGTCTCTGTCTGAAGGACACGTCACTCGAGACCGAGGGAACTCCAAGTCTCTCGAGTCCTCCGAGCCTCCTACCCGTGTCGTAGTCCGCGAGGGACGACACTCGTAGACGAACCCTGGGCGACGGGAGAGACAGTGAGGGTCGTAGTCTGGACTCGGGACCGACCGGGGTCTGAGCGGCTCAGACAGATTGTGACCCGAGTCGGCTGAGGAAGACATTTCTCGGTCTATCAGTCCGAGTCAGTGTCACTGGGTGGACACGCCGATGTCACCCCCACCGGAACACGGTCATTTTGACATAATTGTACTTGTCCGTCGTCCAGCCGAAGCCGGGAGCACGGTATTGAAGAACTCGAGGCCAGATCTCGTTCCCGAAGAGTTCCCGAGACACCCGATCTTGAGTCCCCCGTGACCCCATCCTTTTTTTATGAGGGGACATAAGTGATTGGAGGCTGTCTTTGACTCGCGGACGAGAGCATACTCATCCCCGTCACGAAATCGTCCGGACACTGAAACGGTACTTATCTGTAGTACCCATCTGGACGGGTGGCATAAAATAACGTGAAACAAATTAACGTGAAGGGTCCATAACACCAACACTGTTTTACTTCCGAACACTCTCGGGACACAGTTCGTTCAGATAACCACGGTAAAAAAAGTTGTCTTCACACAAAAAAAAAAATTATTTATTCCATACATGAAAACCCCCTCCCGTATTACGATAATAACGTGTGAATTATCCGACCATACTACATTTTGAAAATATACGTGACCTTTTGGTCTTTGAAACACATTACGAAAGACCGTCACAGACCTTGTTTTAGACGTCATAGAGGTTCCAACCGGATACAGGTAAAGAGTAACGTCAACAAAGTTCTTAGAGGTTTATAGTAATATGAGCAGTACTGAAACTATAACACATGACATAGGAGTCGTCGTAATTATTTCTTGTATGTATAATTATGTACATATATCTCAACGTATAATATACTAATGTATATTTCGAAACTGGGACTGTAGGCGTAGACCAACACCAGTAAAGATCCTGGGTGACGGGTCGGGACCTCTTGGGACCCTACCAAGGTGTCAGAGAGCCACCTCAGCTGATAGCTACATCGGGAAGTATCGGTTGTCTTATGAGAATGAACTCGGGAGAAGGTAGAACTACCTTGGACTTGAAATCATGGAAGAGAAACCTTGACCCAGTGTGTCCGGAGGACGTCAAGTGGTCAACCATGGTGTCTAGTTCGTGAAACTCCCACGGTCACAACAACCCTAACAGGTCCGGTAACCCTATTCTTCTCTGTCCGAAGAGACACTAACCTGACCGGAAACCAACACTCACACTCAGTAATCAGGACTGACCCCACCCTCTCTCTCCAGACTGGAGGAATCACTAAAAGACGACCGGAAACCCGGCGAGGAAGCCGTCCCCGACAACACCGACTCATCTTCCACTATCGCCTCCGGGCCCACAATCGTGACACCGAAGGTGACAGATAGAGTACTAGAGCCGGTTCGACGAATTGGAGACACACGAACGCACTGGAACAACTTTTTCCTCATTATGGGAGGGGTTCCTCATCTACTCTACCACATCTCTTTAGTGAACTGCCCGTTCGCTAACAGGTACTAGTTCACTCTATTAGTTGTGTTTACGGGTTATTTAAGTTAGGTGGGAATACCTTAGTGGAAATTATTGTTTAATTCTCTCTCCCTTGTAAGGACACAACCCGGACATCATAAAGGACGAACAAAAACTCCCATGGAGAACGGTCTATCCTTATTTCTGGAATCGTTTGTCCTAGGATAAACATAAAGATGACGGCGTCTCTACAATTTCCTCCAAGACGTAGTGACTACCACCTGGTTTATACCCTTGGTATGGATAATGTGTCAGAGGATTGAAAGAGATAGGTGATCATCGGGTTGCTAACATATCCTTAGATTTAAGTCTGGTTGTTTACTACTCAGAACTATGATCTTCAAATGCAAAGATCCCATTGGAACATAACAGTGGAAAGGAGGATACACTACCATTCGTTAAGAAAAAATTTTTATTTTGTTTTGACCTCTATTAAATTAATTACACATTACTCTTTCTTTTAGTCGTCCGGTTGAAGTCGGAAGTTTCGTAGAGAAAGAAACAACCCTTTCAAGGGACCCTAGATTCAAAGTCCTGGTCCAACTCGTCTCTCCTCAACAACAAATCAGTGATTAAGTACAGACTGGGACACTGGGGGTACCTGATATCGTACGATCCGAGGACACAGGAGGTGACAAAGGACCTCAAACGACTTTAAGTACATGTAAGTCAGCTACTACGGTAGGTTGGTTGAGTAGGAGACAGCGGGGGAAGAGGAGAACGGGACTGAGAAAGGGTCATAGTCCCAGAAAAGGTTACTCAGACGAGAAGTGTAGTCTACCCGTTTCATAACCCCGAAGTCGAAGTCGCAGTCAGGAAGGTTACTTATAAGTCCAACTAAAGGAAATCATAAACTAAACTAGAGGAACGTTAAGTTCCCTGAGAGTTCTTTGAAAAGATCGTGGTGTCAAACTTTCGTAGGTAAGAAACCAGGAGTCGGAAGATACCGGGTCGAGAGTGTAGACATGTACTGAGAACCTTTTCGGTATCGAAACTGACATACCTGGAAACTGAGTCACCATCTCAACAAGAAGACGGCTACGTCCTCTCCGTCTTCTGAACCCAAGCTAGGAACTCAGTCTTTCTAGGGTACCTCCTCCTTTGGGTTAGGTCATAAGAACAGACCTCTTAGGGTACCTGTGTCTTCGGACTGCCCGATTTCAGGTACCCCAGTGTTTCTCAGTCTACATTGACTCGTACGTGCGTAATTCTCGTCTCTCATTGTCCTTCCTTTTAAGTGGCTCGAGTGTCGAGGCGAGAACGTCAGATACAGGTAGAAGTCCAAGTGCACGCACAAGAGACAGCTTCCTCTAAACGTGCACCTGAGGGATTTTGTTTGTTCTCTTGAAAACCCTAAACCGTCGTACTGGAACAGACCGACCGACCCGAAACCCTTGTTCTCGAGAAGTAAGGACCGTCCAGAACTCCTTCTTACTTTGGTGTAGTGTACTGAGACTTCAAGGAAGGTTGTGAGACTGTCCTCCTTACCTAACTCGTTCTCATTCAAAACATCTGAGTCCTCTAACTTGGAAGAAAAAATCTGCTCCTTCACCCTGTAAGGTCTGACACTCTGTTCTCTGGTCCCTCTGCTTTCGATTATTTTGGGACTTCCTCCTTTACTTTAAGAGAGACGCAACCATCTCCACTGACGAAAGGGGGTGCAGAAGGACACAGACATTTGACGGAATCAGAAAGTGTACAAATAAAAGATAAAATAGACGTAAAAATATCGGTGAAGTTACTGGCAAAATACGGTTCCGTCATTTTATTTCTTACAAAAACTATACCACGAGGAATGAAGCATCTCCCTGTTTCAATTCGAAAGAAGTACTAATAGTCAGTTAGGCACAGGTCTAAATGTAAGTCGACTATAAAAAGTTCGTGACCGGGTCCATTAAAGTTGTACATAATAGAGTAGAGTAGGAGTCTCGTTGGACTCAACTCTCTAAACCATAGCCCCGAGTCTCGCCACTTTCCTGTAACGTTCCGTCTGTCCCCAAACGTACATCTGGGGAGAGACACTCAGATCTTAGGAGAGGTGTCGACGGAGGACACAAGTAGTGCAACACAATGAAAACACTTAAGAACTTGAGACATCGTTGAGTCCTTACCGTACTTTATGACAAGAACTTTCGTAACAACATACCGTTGTACCCGATCTGTATAGAGTTCTGAATTCTGATGTCGACTACCTAGACTAAGACTTAATTTTGTAGGTAGTCTTTTTCCTCAGAAAGAAAAAACGTCTTGTGGGTTCTACTTTTTTACTTCGGTAGACCGAATTATGTCAGTCAAGACAGGATCGAGGTAAAACTTTAGTATGTACACAAGGTTACCTTAACTATGTCATCCCTTGACGTACTCGAATTGCCCTTAAGTGTAAAAGAATACACGGTAAAAGAGGAGTACTTTGTAAACCACTTTCGTCTCGTGATGTGGGTTGACTCGACTCGTTTCAGTCTTGTGTGTCTTGTGTGGTCGAGAGTGTGGAGGACGTAGAGACTCGACTGGGTGTAATCCTCCACGTAGGGGAGTTGGACCCGACGTTACGGGGGGCGGGGGGTCAAACTCCAGTGGGAGAAGTGTCATTGAGTATTCGACATCATGGACAGTCGGTGGGGTTTCGTGGGAAGTCTAGGAGGAAGTTCCCCTTCCTTTTATAACTACCAATATAAATATATAAAGAATTAGTAAAGTGAATATATTTTACAATGGTAAAAATAAAAAAAATTAAAAATAAAAATGAAATAAAATGAAATGTTATGACAATGGTAAAAATAATCCAAAGAAAAAATACTACATACCGTGACTACGTCAAAAACTCATAACACAGGACTTGGAGTAAAAAGGGGTATTCTGTATACGAAAAAATAACACGTAAAAACATTTCTTCCTATAAAAATCCTGGTGGACACACCGTAATATCGGGATTTGGAATGCAGATTGAAGTGGGACAACTTATGTCATAAACCCCTCACTTTTACGAGATATTATCCTACATGATTTCAGGACGAATACTAAATAAGTCTTAGGTTTGTTCCTTATCTAAATAAACGGTTTTTTGGGAGTTTTAATTACTGTAAAATTTTCAGGAATGTATTTTATTCGGTCCTAAATGACATATCGTACACCTTAATATAAGTCATTGAACATTATCGGATACTACCTTTTATTATTAATATAATAACTATGATCTACTATTAACTATTATTTATAGTTAACTATTATTTATATATATACTATGATCTACTATCTAAGGTCGGATCCCATAATTTCTCATCCCGAGGATTGGCTCAATGAAACGACATATAGACGTTGAATTGTGTCGTAACATCTAGTCAATATAAAAAATTTTTCAACGTTTTAGTATACCGATCTCTCCGATAAATTCTCCTTTTCTCTTTCAATTGGAACGGGAACTTGAATGGAATACGGTCCAGTACAACTTACGGAAGTCATCAGGGACGTAGAGTAGGAGAACTGTTCCATGTACCACCACTCCTTAACTCCGAAACTCCCTCTCCCCCTGAAGACATCATCCCTCCACTGGTCCGACCCTGAGTCTCGAGGTCTGCCAAAAGAGAGGGACAGGTACCCGAAAGGGTAAGGACGAACACACAAAGACAGACGACTGTGTTTGTGTCCTGAGCACTCGAAATTGGTTCCCATGTAGCCCCAGAATCTTCTGAACTAGAAAGTTCTCTGGTAAAAAATTTTTTTAGTAACAAAGAGTTACAGAATAAAACAATAACAAAAAATCTGTAAAAGGGGGGTTTCTTCTGTAAAAAGGGAGTTTTCTTCTGTAAGGGGGGGGTGGTCTCCTGTAAAATCTATAAAAAAAGGTTTAACGAAGGGATACTTTAGAATTATGGAGTTTATTTGGTGGACATACAAATACCTGACCCACAGAAAAACACGAAAAATACATTCCTCTCATTCCAAAGGAAAACGGGGAGTTCTTGGACAAAAGCAGTATAACCCCCATTATGACGGGGACAACTTTTACGTCTAGGACCTAACAGTTAATAGAATTTGAGTACACGGAAATTTTGATGACAGTCTGATGGACTCTTACCATAGGAACTCAACCACCCCCAACTGTTGAACAACCCCGACGCAACTTACTCGGACCGTCCTTCATGTGACCTAACTGATTGTCTCGCGCCAGGGACGCTCTTTCACCCCGCATTCTTGTTCACGGGTTAAGGGTCGTGAGACAAACAGAGACATATCTCTTGTTAAAACTTTTTCATACATACCCCGGTTTTTGTTTTCCCTTCTTTAGTCGATAACTTATTATTTACTAAGACCGAGTAGTCAGATATAAATCTTGGAAATCAATTACTCAGTAGAAGAAACTTGTATGATTTACTATCTAAGGTTGGATTCTATACTTTCCCATCCCGAAAGAGTCTGAAATGACATGTAGCGTAGTGGGTACCCAGAACGATTTCACGTCCATCCCCTACCCCGGGCTCTCAGACACAACGGTTGTCCAAAGGTCTACAAGGTCTACGACGACCAGGTTCCCACGGTGAAACTCGACGTTTAAGGATTCTCTTGTATTTCCGTCAATATTCTCGCAGGAGTTTATAGGAGTCTTAAAATCTTTCAGACTTCGTTACGAAGAGACCCCCCACTAAACGAGAGTTCCCCGGGTAACAGTCACAGACGTCTTCAAAAAGCAACGGGTAGACCCACCGTGATGACCGTAGATCACCCATCTCTGGTCCCTACGACGATTTGTAGGATGTCTCGTGTCCTGTCACAGGTGACGTTTCTTACCAGGTCGGGGTGTACAGGAATCACGACTTTAATCTTTAGGAACGGATTTCCTTTAGTGTGTAAACGGGGGACATTCCGTCGTCTCTGATTCTGTTCATCGAGGAAGAGAAGGAACTGTCGTCACTCAGATTGGGTAACACCATCGTGGTTGATCAAATATCACCGGTGCAAGACGTTAACTGTCATTATATATGACGATTAGTTAAAGTTACCCTTTCAATTAAGTACCATTGTATTTCTTCTCGTCAATTCATCTGACGTTCCTTTTCTGAAGACATTAGGACTTTAGACGCCGTCAACACGTACATACACAGCGTTCCCGGGGACGACCTCCTTCCTCCTCGTACGGACGGGGAACACCTCACACTTGCACCACCCGACTAGTCCGGTACGTGCGGACCGGCAGCCCTAAAAAACCGCACCATACGCTCACTCGGGTAGACCTGTAAAAACCTTGTTTGAATCCTGTAAGGAAACCTAAGAATTTATACTGAACGTCGACCCATCCTTTCACCACGTTACAAGACTGGGTGTCTAACTTCTATGAAAAATTACTATTTTTATTGAGTGACACCTGCTGAAAAGGGAGTTCTCTTAGTATTTATGTCTAACTACGCAATTCAGATCCATACGACTAAACGTTTGGTCGGAACAACGTACCCTACATGTACACCCTCGTAACCCTAAAAAGTCACATAATTATAGTAGGTAAACATAAACTTAGTAAATTTTGTCGTCGTCGTCCTCTATTTTCATCGAGGAGTCTCCTACCCAACAAACTTTTAAGAAAAGACAGTTCACATTAAAAGGTAAATGCAATTTTCTTAGAATTATAATCCGTCAAACGAGGACTCTCTATAAACATTTAAATATGACTGATGTCAGAAACAACCTTCTGTTGTACTGTCAGTGGAGTACAGTTGACTCTGTACAACTAGGTGAGTTGTCTTCCTCTCTTCTAAACAACCCAATAAATTCTACTGAAATTGGGAACAACTGGGACTTCCTCTCTTCTAAGATTTTATGTGTTAAGATTGTTTAGGATTCTGGTCATCTGAGAATATCTGACTCGAGTCGAAAACCATTTTTTAGTAACTCGGACACACAATGTATGTGAATTCTGTTTTAGGTCTGAAAAGGATGTTTATTTTAGTACAGACGAGTTGTCAACTGAGGTAGTAGACCTTATTTACAAGGAATAAAAAACAAGGGTGACCATTTTAGTCTAATTAATCGACTTAGTAGTGTCAAAGAGACCAAATTAAAAATTTTACGATCTGTTCATAATGGAAAATGGAAAGAGGTACATTAAGGAAACAATCTCGCTTGATACACTTTAACGGTTGTACCCTAGTAAGGGGTGGATGTTTTGACCACTAAAGTATACCAAGTTAGATAATAAATCAGTACATAAAATTGACACCATAAATTTTTCGAAACTCTTCGCACTCCCCATTACGGCTCCAGACGAAACATAAAAGGCTAATCGGCCAAGACAAACAAGAAAAGGAGAGACATGTCCTATACCAAAGTGTGGTCATTGTGGAAAGTATGTCCCCCACCGAGGACTTTGGAGTGTCATGCACTCAGTGCCACTAACCAAGGCAGGAAAAGATCGGTGTGTCTCCAGAGTAAAAAGAATTAAAAATTTTACTATTTGATGGATGAAAGATAAAAATTAAGAACAAGTGTACGTGGTATAAATTCTAAAATTTTTCTTTTTTGTGAGTAACATAGGGTTGTAAAGATAGGATAGTTGGTCTGTGATCATAGAGTTCTATAACTGTCTACAAGGAATCCCCTTTTACCTCTAAAACTCCAGGATCTTTACAGACCTTGTGACTCCAAAAATGTTTTCTAACGAAACAACGATTAGAAGACTTGAGACACTGATTAAAGGCACTACCTCTATATATATTTAATAAAAAGTCTATAAATTGACACCTTGTGAAGTATTGTAGGGTCCCATGATCGTCAGAAGTCACATGTCAGACCCTCTAGGAAAGGTCTAGGACCCTCACCCGATACTAAAAAGGGAGGTCTACTATCGACAAGAAAAAAAGGGGGGTCGAAAACCAGGTAAGGTTTTATGTGTACTCGAACTGGATTCTTAAAACGGTTTCCTTATAATAAGGGGAGGTCCCTTTA
Source organism: Capra ibex (assembly GCA_006410555.1). Lineage (NCBI taxonomy): Eukaryota > Metazoa > Chordata > Mammalia > Artiodactyla > Bovidae > Capra > Capra ibex. The sequence continues at coordinate 49,699,104 of SJYO01038709.1, forward strand.
CTTTCGTCGTACAAAGTTGTGTTCAACTCTTTAGAATTTCACCTTTTTTTTTCCTGGTCTAATAATAATACAAACCACCTTTAATGTGAAGTCCATTCAGTGTCGGAATGACACCCTGTCCTAGTATTGTTCCTCGAATAACTGGGAGGGTAGGACCCGACAACACTAATATACCCATATAAATCTTCGATATTACTTTCGTCTCGTAGTCGATTCTACGGGGTTATCTGTGAGACTTTACTTCTAGAGAGGGTAATACTCTTTTTGGGGGGTTTCTTTTATAAACGTACCGTTTATTTCTTCTCACGAAAAGAGTGGTTTTACTACATTGTAAAGTCCCTTTTGTCATTGGTGTTGAGTGAATAACAACAGTACACATAGAGGATCTTCGACTCGCCAACAGTCTCTCCTATTCTCTGTCCCTCACACACCCTCGGACGAGACCCAGAGGAAACTAGTTTTCGCGGTGCAAAGTCGTTTGACTATACGACAAAGGAAGTTTACCTAACTTTCGTCGTCTGGGAAAACAACGTCTACGTTGGATATTTTACCTTTCACCAGGGCATCGGTCAAACGTAGGTCCTTTCTTGTGTTGTACCGTAAGAATTGGTTGAGGAACTAGACGACATCTTAAAGGAGAGTACACCAACACACTTAAAAACAAGTTGTACTTATTAGTGACCCCCTTTACTTACATACTTCGATACTAAATCAAACATTGTTTCTTAATGGTTTTCTTCTTTATGGGGGTCGTATACTAAGATGGTATACTCATACGATGGATCCTTATAAGGAGATTGGTATTCTGTTTACTTTACGTGAGACTCTAGGCACCTACTTTTCCTGGCGGAATGTGTTTGAGTGTGTCTCCCTAGTTTAAACCCACCATTAACACACTATTTGAAAACGGTAGATCAAACAGGTTAATCGGTCTAAAGTATCACAAAACAGATCAAAATGATATCGTTGTGTCACTCACAAGGGACTCGACAGGACCTCTGTCTTGGGAAAGGGGTCACTGTGGGCGTCTGGTTTAGACCGGACGGTGACCAAAAAGTCACCGAGTGTCCAATTCTTCCTAAAAACATAAAACTTTACCACATTTCTTTTTCTTATTATAAAGTACTATCCACGTTTAATGTACTTGAGGTTTAAACACAGGTATTTATTTCCGAATAACATCGTGTCGGTACGGGGAAGGAAGAATATAATAGGTACCGACAAAAACATGATGTCACCGTTTCGACTCAGTACCGTTGACTGACGTACACCGGGTGTTTAGGATTTTATAAATGACAGACCGAGAAATGGTTTTTCTCAAGTGACTGGGGACTAGTTTTACAAGGTCTTATACGAGTAACTTTCAAAGTAATCTCCTGGGAGGTTCACTTCAGTGTTCTCAATTTCAACGAACACCGTCAGACCAGCTGGGGACTCTTATTTAACCGATTTACGGTTGACTCTCGTCTTGATGTCCCTCCCGTACTAGTAGCACAGGTCGGAACTCAACAAGTTTCGGAGACAGGATGTTCGTTTTAGAACGTCAATGGGGTACGTAGTCGACGTGAATTGGAGGGGACGTTTTTAGAACGGGTCTGTACAATTACTTTTCTCTCTGAGTTTTACCACGGAGTCGAAACCTTCGTAGTATCCGTTCCGGAGAGACGGATTGGGGGTAGGGGTCACAGACGGTCCTCAAATCGTTACCCTCTAGTACCTCGGGAAGCACCATGTCACCATTTCTTAGGCGGACGGTTACGTCCTCTGCACCCAAACTAGGGACCTAACCCTTCTAGGGAATCTCCCCCCGTATCGTTGGGTGAGGTCATAAGAACGGACCCCTAAGGACACCTGTCTCCTCGGACCGTCCGATGTCAGGTACCCCAGTCTGCATCGGCTCGTGTGCACGTGTGTGTGTGGTCGTCTTCTGGTGTGGTCTCAAATTGAAAACCAGTGATTTCCCTCTTTACTACAGATGTCACAAGGGAGTGGGAATCAGACTCGGGTGTTCCGGAAAACCAAAGGAGAATACCCCGAATGTCACAAGTTGGAAATTGATCACTAAACCCTTTGATAAAGTAAGGGGACCGGTGGGACCCTTAAAACAATTTCCAGAGTTCTTACCTAAACTAGTGACTATGTTTCCTATCTTCTATATAGAAAATGTTCAGAAACAACCGAATATAGAAATAAAGACCGGTGTAAAGGATTACAACAACAGTCAACGATTCAGAAAGACCGGTGTAAAGGATTGCCACAACAGTCAACGATTCAACACAGACTGAAAAACGCTAGGGTACTTGACGTCGTGAGGTTCGAAGGGACAAGAAGTGATAGAGGACCTCAAACGAGTTTGAGCACAGGTAACTCAGTAGCTACGGTAGGTTGGTAGATTAGGAGACAGTAGGAGAAGAGGAGGACGGGAGTTAGAAAGGGTTGTACTCCCAGAAAAGGTCACTCAGTCTAGAAGTGTAATTCACCGGTTTCATAACCTCGAAGTCGAAATCGTAATCAGGAAGGTTATTCATAAGTCCCAACTAAAGGAAATCCTAACTGACCAAACTAGTAGAACGAGAGGTTCCCTGAGAGTTCTCAGAAGAGGTCGTGGTATCGAACTTTCGTAGTTAAGAAGTCACGAGTTGGAAGAATAAGGGTATATATGAAAAATGGTGGTAGGAAGGTTAATTAAGTACAGGGAAGTTTGAACGGTGTCAGAAAGTATTACAAGGTGGAAACGTATAAGACAAGGATGAGGAAAGGAGTGGAACAGACGGATTGATCGGGGATGACAACGAAATCACAAGGAGAGTTTCCGGCAAAGAAGAAGAGACACATCTGTCAAAGTAAAAAGAGAGAAAACACCATAGTAGGACGTATCCAAGACAGAGAATGGGTAGTCTAGTGTACCATAATGTAGCTAAACAAATGTACAGACAAAGGAAGTACTAGAACATTCGTAAAACTCCCGTTACTAACACTGAACAATTGAAACTGTTGTTTGGAATATATACTGTTCCACGAATTATTTGGGACCAGATTACCTGTGTACCAGTGTACGTGGAAGGGACTAATAAAGTAAGACATGAATCCTACCTTCTGATTTGCATAAAAGACAAACAGTTTCTGGTAAGGAGCCTTGAGGGAAGAGATATTAATCTTTTTAATCACGTAGAAAAACTCGAGTCTCTTCAAGATAGGAATTCGGATAGACACTGAAAGATGAAATCGTCGCTCTACTTTACTTCACTACAGTGGGAAATCAAAAGAAATAAACAAACAAATAAAAATAACTTTATTATCAACTAAATGTCACAATACAAAGTCCATATGTCGTTTCACTAAGTCAATATGTATATGTATATATAAGAAAAAGTATAAGAAGAGGTAATATCCAATAATATCAAGGGACTTATATCAAGGGAGACGATATGTCGTCCTAGAACAATAGAAGAAATATATGTCATCACCCATACACGATTAGGATATAGTGGAATGGGGAAACCACTGGTAGTCAAACAAAAGATACAGACATAAAGACAAAACATTTATTCAAGTAAACATAGTATAAAATCTAAGGTGTATTCTCACTACAGTATACTATGAACAAAAACTGAATGAAGTGACTCATACTAGTAGAGATCTAGGAAGGTGTAACGATGTTTACCGTAATAAGAAAAAATACCGACTCATCATAAGGTAACATATGTATATACCATCTCTTCTATACTATATGTGTGTATTTATGACATAAAAGAAATAGGTAAGTAGACAACTACCTCTGAATCTAACGAAGATATAGGACCGATAACTCTTATCACGGCGACACTTGTAACTCCACACACATAGAAAAACTTAATCAAAAGAGGTCGACGAATTGAAAAACAATTATTAGTCAATGGTGAGTCATGTCTGTTCACGATATTCCCTTTACCTTGACCTTAAGGTGTGGTCTTGTAAAATGTTTGCTCTCCTTTGAGTCTTTACGTAAATTCCAATTTTGATTTAACAGTACTGTGTTTAGTCTCTTATTGTGTTACTATAAAGAGAAAGTAACGGAGTTTAATAGAAATGGGTCACCTTGTGGGAACTCACAAGGTGTACGTTCGTGTCTCGACACAAATAGTGTCTCCCTGTATATTCCACGAAGTGGCCCGTGTCCTTCTTTTATGATTGGGGAGACGTAAATAAATTTTTGTTGCTTTAATTGGAACATAAATGATAGATAGATAGATCACGAAATTGGATTTGAATGTACATAACCCTTATATACTCGAAAATGAAAATTCATTATCTCCATATCGTTACTTTTTTAACACCTCAAGTTTTACAACCGAAAATATATACATATGACAAGTTTCTATTTTCTTACCATAAATACCATGTTAGACGACGACGACGACGATTCAGCGAAGTCATACAGGCTGAGACACGCTGGGGTATCTGTCGTCGGGTGGTCTCAGGGACAGGGACCCTAAGAAGTCCGGTCTTACGACCTCACCTAACGGTAAAGGAAGAGGTTACGTACCTTCACTTTTCACTTTCACTTCAACGAGTCAACACAGGCTGAGAAACGCTGGGGTACCCGACGTCGGGTGATCCGAGGAGTCAGGTACCCTAAAAGGTCCGTTCTCATGACCTCATCCAACGGCAACGGAACAGATACTATGTTAGATCAACAACGATTTTTTTTTTTTTTCCTCCCCCCCGAATGGATTCCACCATCACCCTCCTTCACTTTTCATCAGTCGAGAGTCTATAAAACTACCATCTTGTCTATTCTGAACAATTTTACATATTTCGATTTGTCTTTTTGACCTATATCTTCAAATAGACATACAATTGTCTTCAATAGAGACCCACTATTCTAATTTGTACTACGAAGGAAATAAGAACAATTGAAAAAACCTCATTAATTCGATCGGATTGAATTAAGATTTCTGTTCTTATTTAAAAAATACATTTTTTTTAAAAAAAACTTTTACCCCGTCTGACAACTGATTTCCCAGGTACACTAATGAAGGATTGGGAAAACGTGACGTATACTCTGGTAAATAAAACTTAGCTTCGGAACTTCGGAACAGACTTTATTCAGTCATAAGGACCTGAAGAGTTCGACGATCAAATCCCTGTTGAGTTCGTCCGGAGGACCACGGATTAGTAGGTGTCTTTACCTACCGTACTGAACATAATGGTACGAGAAGAAATCATGAACGGTCTTGAGTAAATACCCTCTATGTCTGTACTGAGCAGTCCCATTGACTGTTTATTACTGACTTCTAGGTTTCCGTCTTACTACTTCCGGTTCGACACGGGTCTTCCGTCAAAACACCCGTTCCTCTAAGAGCTTTGCGAAAACGATACAGGTATAGGTCGATTGGTCTGGTGGCGACGGCAGAACTCGGGAACGACGATGAAGTCTTTTACCAAAGGTCTTTTTCTTTAGGAGAGCAGGGGTTCCTGAGCCGTCCTATCTGTCAAGTTTACAAGTAAACGAACCGGGGGTTTACTTTACAAAGAATCCATGTGCTAAGTGACGGGTCTAGCTCTTGTGTCGGGTCTTTCTTTTTACGGGGGCACGTACCATCCGTCTTAAAAGACGGGTACCTGTAACTGTTCCGACGTAACACCTTTGTCTTCGGCGAACCTAACAAGTAACAAGAAGTCGAGGATGAAACCGTCGGTCTTCGCTTAAGTAATCCGTCACTAACCGTATGAAGAGGAGACAAATAAGGTACGGGACTCATGTCATTTATGCAAGACACGGGGGGCGTCGGAGAACGAACCGGAGAATGACAAGGTCAGTGGGGGGAGGAAGGGCGAGACGCGGACATCGGGAGGACGAAGAGTTTCGGATCTCAGTTCGGTTGAACCCTGACGAGCGGGATTTAGCGTTCTTTACCAAGCCAACCAGGTAGAGGGGGTTGAGTCTCTCTCCGTGTGAAACAAGAGTGTAGACCCGACCGGTCGGTCGGTCGGGTACAACTAGTTCGTGGGTGCCTTACGTATCGCCGTACAGGTCGGGGGAGACCCCCTGATGTCCGAGTCTGTCTCCGTTTGTACGGTGTGAAGAGGGAACCGCAGAGGTGGGGGTTTCACACCGGAGAACCCGAACCTCCTCCCTTGGACTCTTCGTCGAGAAAAGTTTTACTGGTAAACGTTCTAACCCATCACCCAAAAACAAAAAAAAAAAATTAGACTTAACGAGACACGTCGACCCCCTTTTTCTACTCGCACTGACGAGTGTTCCGATCCACGATACAAAGTACTTCAGGTATCGTCGTAAAGAGTTTGCGGTCCCCTAGATCACTATTACATCTAAACCTAAGTCGTCCCGACGGTCCGCGGACTCTGAGACGTAGAGAGTGCTGAGGACCCACTACGATTCCCACCACTAGGTGCGTGGTGGTGCGAATGGAACCCACGTACGTACAACCACAGTAGACCTCTAGAAAATTTTGATCAATACAGTTATTTTATTTAAAATTTTTATCGAAAACTGTGCCCCCTCCCTGTCCTCCTTCCTCTCCCACTCTACATACCTCTCTCATTGTACCTTTGTACATGTAATGATATACATTTTATCTACCGGTCACCCTTAAACGACACACTGAGTACCTCGAGTTTGGTCCCGAGACACTGGGTTGGATCTACCAACCCTACCTCACCCTCCACCCTCACTCCAAGTTCTCCCTCCCCTGTATACACGTGGATACCGACTAAGTACAACTACAAACCGTTTTTGGTTGTGTCATAACATTTCGTTAATAGGAAGTTAATTTTTATTTATTTTTTGGTTGTCCCAGGATGACATATCGTGTCCCTCGATACATTTGACATTACCTTTTCTTATACTTTTTCTTAATATATATATATATATATATATATTTATTGACTTAGTCAAACGACACGTCGTCTTTAATTGTGTTGTAACATGACCCAACCGACTTTTTCAAGCAAGCCCAAAAAAAAACATTGTGGAATCACTTTTTGAGTTTGTTCGAAAAACTGGTTGGGTTATTTAGTTGATATAAAGTTGTTTTCATTTTTTAATGAACATGGGTTCGGGGTAGGGGTCTATAAGACCGTATTGACTAGACTCGAACCCGTGACCCTTAATTTTTTTTTCTGAGAGGGTTCTCCGAAAAGTATACACGTCACCACCCCGACAGCGTCGGAACGTGTACCTCCTTCACCCAAACAGGAGAATCTTCCGTCCTATACAGCAGAAAAGCCCAGGGTTCACTCTGACTCGGGTCAAGAAGTCGGGAACTTTTCCACCGTGAACTTCTGTCGTAGGAAGACTAAATGACCAAGAGGTGGTCCGGGACCGCGAGGTCCTCTGTGTAGACAACTACAGACCTCTACACGAACAAGTGACGTTGACCCCTCTCATGATGGTCGTACCCCGTCCATCTCCGGTCTCTGTAACGATGTGAAAAACGTTACACGTCCTGTCGTGGGTGTGTTCTCACTAGGTCGGGTTTGTCGCTGCCACGGGACCTCCTCCTTTGACGAGATTGAATGAATTGAGGGTAGAAGTTGTCCGGCCGTCCAAGTCGGGAAGAGAGAGGTCACTGGTGACCCTCGGTAATCGAGTCTCGTCCATCGATCCTCGAAAAGAAACCCCAGAGTAAACCAAAATGTCGTACTCTGACACCGTCTACAAGACTTGACCTTTCAGTCAAAAGGAGGAGATCTTTTAGTCCGACGTCTTCATGTTCGAAGGTTTTCGGGAACGTCAGTTTTTTTTTAGGACGTCAACAAACTTACCAATGTCTCTAAGACAAAGACCACTACTTGTTCAAGACTCTTACCTACAACCACTACCAATGAATTAGGACACCTACATAAATTCCGATGACTTAATGTTTCAAGCACAATATGCATATATTGGTGTCACAAATTTTAAGGTACTAGTCACTAACCTGTTATTTGTTTGAGACACAAACGGGTCAAGATTACACTTCGGTCGTGAGACGAGGTGAAGAATAATGGGAGTCATGAAAAAAGGATCACGAATACCACCGAATTTTACCGTTCCTCACCGCACCAATAAGCTCATTACGGAAACGGGTGATTCCAGTCGAACTACTCACATTTCTGGTGTAGACAGAACGAAACGATCCATAGGGTTTACGGGTCGTCCCAAAAGAACCCTAAACATCCGTACGGCGTTTATAACCCTTACTAACTCCCTTACTAACTCTCGTCCTCCACTTCCCCCGTTGACTCCCACTCTACCAACCTACCGTGACTGAGTTACCTGTACTCAAACTCGTTTCAGGCCCTCTATCACTTACTGGTCCTTTGGACCGCACGACGTCAGACCCCCCAACGCTTTTCGACCTGTCCTGACTCACTGACTTGTTGTTGGTGGTGTCTATAAGAAATCTACCTACCTAAATGACACCAAATATACAAGCGGAGGGACCTTTACCCTTAACCGGTAATAGGTATGCAAGTCTGAATCATAGAAGACAGAAGATCGGAGCCTATGACATGTCCAACATTCTACCTCTAAACCACGGACTCGTGACAAAAAGACTACCAGAAGAGATCTTTAACAAAATCTTATCTTAGGGACCAAGTTGAGTTACAACTCAGAGCGGGGTCCCCGAATCCAAGGTGACCACACGGGGTCGTACGTGACTCGAACTTTTGGTGGTAGATTCAGAAACGAAGAGTTTTACACCAGGACTCTGGTCGCCGTTCTGGTCGGGGAACCCGCAGACAATCTCAAGGTCCAGGAGTCCGGGGTCGGGTTTGGACATCTTATTCTTCGACGTACAAAAGTCTACCCCGACATTCAAGGAAAAACGAACGAATACAGGGTAACAAGATCAACCGGATCTCCCGACAACTAAGGTCCCACTTCCTTTCACCACACATCAAAACCTCCGGTTACCCCTCTCCAGATTTTACGTCTTTGTAAAATGGCTCTTTCTCCACAGTAATTGGTGGTCGTGGTCAACACCAAAATAAACAGTTATTAACCGAGCCCTTTGTTTTCCGGTTTTCGGATGAAGTAAAGAACAGAACTAAAAATTTTGGGTGGGGGGGGGGTGGTTTTGTTTTTTGTTTGTTTGTTTGTTTTTTACCTGGTTCCCACTTCCCCCGGTAACTCCTTGGTTTACCCATCTGCAAAGTTTAGTAGAACGGGACACGACTTTTTTTTATTTTCCGTCTTTCACCGTAGAAAGAGAAGGTCTCTTTTCTTACGTAAAGGACAAACGGGAGTGACTCCCGACCTTATATTACGAAGTCACACACGTCCCGACGACTTGTTTCTTATATCTTGTCTCTCAACCGAGGCGATCTTTGGTACACTGTTCGTGTTGACGACTAACGCACATGGTCCCGTTCTCTGTCTTTACACACACACAAAGATCGAAGACTCCGAACTTTCTGTCAACTCCTCTTACTTAAAATGGAAGTTCTCAAAAGATACACGAAACCTTCTAGACAATTACTAACTTTTGAGAAAAAAAAATTAGTCCTACTCCGAACATTGGTTTACCGAAACACGTCGTTTCGTCTCAAGGGTCATTGGGTGCCGGTGTACCCTTTTACAACGTTATGTCCCTGTAAGAGACAATCACTAACCGAACAAAGGATATCCTACACTCTACGATGATCTTAGTACCTTTTTCTCGGGAACCAACGACTTTCTTCGGAATCTTTACTAGTTTAAGTCGTGTAGAGTTAGACAAAAAGACAGGGGTTGGGTGGACATCTTAGATTTGGATACGGTAATCCTCGTAACCGAGGCATTACGTATTTACTATTCCCCCCTCTACAACAAACAAACCCTTGGCTTTTTGGGACTCAGGAGTATACGGGTCCATCGTCACCAACAGTTTGAAACGACATGTGACCCTAGTGGACCCCTCGAAATATTCCATGACGAGAGACCAGTCCCTAAGTCTACACTAACAAGTCCCCACTCACCCTCCCCTGACACGTTTAGAGGGGTCACTTAGACTACAAATCAGGTCCCCCGTTAGCGACGGAGTCGGGTAACAGGAAGAGAGGGGTACAACGTTTAGAGACAAAGAGATGGGACCCGAAGCTCTTCTTCCCGTCCTTCTGACCCACTAACACAACTACCGTCGAAACACTACCTTTGATTACTCTCCTGGAGACTCGGGAGACTGACGGGACGGTCCCTAAGACCACCTAAGTCTGAGTCTACACCTTCAAGTGTGGTAAGTGAGGTTACGGGAATGGACACAGAGGGGGATCCTACCGGGGTCACACGAGGGCTTCCTCTTTGAGTTTTACTACTTGAACTAATTGAGAAAGGTGAAGTCAGTAGTAGGAGACTCGAACTGCAGAGACAAATAAGGGTCGTCATCTCTGTATCTCGTCCACAGTCACCAGTGTCGACGTACCTGTCCTGACGTCAAGTACGTCAACCTTCTACTTCCGGTGGTAATCTCCCCCATACACACCGAGTCATGGACTCAAGTACGTAGTTGGTACCTCCTATTCCAGACAAAACGATAGTGGAGACTAACCCGAAGGGACTACCGAGTCTATCATTTCTTCGAAGGACGTCACGCCCTCTGGGTCCAAGTTAGGGACCCAGCCCTTCTACGGGACCTCTTTCCTTACCGAAGGTGAGATCATAAGAATGGACCTCTTAGGGTACCTGTCTCCTCGAATCGTCCGATGTCAGGCCCCCCAGCGTCTTAGTCTGTACCGACTCACTGATTGTGAAGAATGACTAAGTTGACACCAAACTCTCTCTCTCGGTACCCTGGAGTTTTCGCCGTAAGAGAGAGTAGTCCACAAGGACACGGTAGTGCAGACTCTCGACCTTTGCACTGCAGTCGTCTTCCCACCGACAAGTCCCACGTCACCGGGGAGAGTTACACCCGATTCTAGACTCAGGTTTCGGGGCCTAAGATATGGTCCGGGACATTACAGTCGTCACGACCCCTTAATATTTATGACAGACACGCCTCCGTGAAAAGTGCACGAGTTCACTTCGTCACAAGACTAGGTATGTCTTGATATTTGCACTTCTACTTCCTTACGATATACATCTCCCCTTACAAACTTCTGAAGTGACCTCCTTTTACACGACCGTGGATGTTTCTGTCGAGAACTCAAGGATTTCCGTAACCCAATTTAATTAGTAACTAATTTGTACTTTGAAGTCCTACTCTAAAACGAAGGATCAAGTAATCGAATTTTAGACTTATTTAAACGTAGTCACGTGTTCATCTTATGATTAAACCACTTTAGGAAAACGTCGCGTATTGGTCTTTTCGTCACCCAAAATACGAATACTCAACATCTGAGCCGTCTTTCCCCTATCTATCGTTCCAGTTTCAACGTAAAGACAACGACTGACTTGTTTACTTGTCACATAGCGGTTTCGTATCTCGGATTCAAAAACACGAGAAACCTATAAACAAGAAAAAATTTTTCACTTTGATACGTGTTACTTCTCTACGGTCGAAAAGCGAACTCGGGACTACTACTGTCCACCTTCGGTACTCCCACGTTTTGTTTTGTGAAGAGTTTTAAGTCTGTATTTGATACAGTACTGCAAGGGCATCTTCCGTCTGGACCAGGAAGAGGAGACGAGTGAGCGACGACAATCTACTGAGGGAGGGGCGTGAACGTGGCGAGGTAGGTAGCGCGACCGGACGAGGTCACGACTGGGACCGTGACCCCGAGCAACTGTGTCTACATCCGACTATTCGTGAAGTACCCCTCCCCTCGACTGCTACGGGAGTAAGTACGTAGGGACCTGGACGGAGACTTTTAGAACGACTCCTCCCCAGTTTTCATCATTTCCTGTTCTAGAAACCCGCACTCCCCAGACGAAGATCTCAGGAACGGACACTTGAAGGGTTGGTTTCGAATTACCACGGGGGTGATAACCGTTATGACATCTCCTATAAAAACCTCCACTGGAGATAAACGACCCCACGATGAATGAACCCTGTGTATTCAGGGTTTATTTGAACCCCATGAATCGACGGGGAATCACCTGTAGGTGAACTTGTCGATTCTTAAGGAGAATCCCCCGTCCGTTCTACCGTCAAATCACGAACACAATCGATTGTACAATCAAGACCTACTTTATTTCCGTGTCTCTGTAAAACAAAAGGTATACTACGGATATATGAAGTATTATTTGGACAGGAGGTACATAGACATGAATTATCAAATCAATACGTGTCAAATATCTTAAATGGTCTTCTCCCCACGTCTTACCAAAACATTTTTTACGGGAACCTTGAAGGGACCACCGGGTCACCAATTCTGAAACGTAAGGTTACATTCCCGACGTACAGGTCAGGGAGCAATCCCTCGATTTTAGGGTGTACGGAGCGCCGGTTGTTTAGTCTTGAATTTTGTCTTCGTTAAAACATTACTTAAGTTATTCTGAAGGTTTTTAAAAAATTCCCTTTTTTTTTTTTTTTTGGCGGGACCGGAGATCAAAGGAGTCAACCTATAACTTTATTTGACTGGGTCAGTCAAGTGATCAATCTTTCTTGGTGTTCCGTGCAAGGGTGACATGACAAGTAACAACCTTTAACCCAAACTTTTTTATGGATTCCGTCGATGGCGAGTGGATAGGTCTGTAATTTCTACCGTCGTTTTGACCGGCTCCTCGTCGTTAGTCACTTCTCGTCTATAAGAGTAGTGCAAGAATCTACTAACAAAAACACTATCTTAAACTATAAACATCCTCAGGCTACTCTCCTGTCCTGATTGAAGAGAATAAACCGGAATTCCTGTCTTAAGTCACGTGTAGGTAAGAAAACCACACATACAAATAATTGTATGGGTCAAGCAATAAAAGGAATCTCACATGCTCTAAACAAAGTACCTAAGCATACCTAATTTTACCCAAAAAATAAATTTTATGATTTTTATTTTTACAGGACCGGACCCTTACGTCTCAAATCCTTGTTCTGAAGACATAATTGTCTACTGACCTAAAGAGGACTTCGTTTTATGTACATCTATGTGTTGTTTACAAAAAGATCGAGACCGGAAGGGAAGGGAACCCAAGGACGAGGGGGTGTATATTTAAACGCCTGTCCTGTTTAGGGGACCACTCCGGAGACGACCCGGGTAGGTGATGTACCTAGGAGGAGACGACAAAATTTAGAAACACGTCTGGTCTCCAACATGTAAAGGAAGACAGTGTAAAGAAACGGACGGAAACAGAGAAACTAAACCTAGGAACGAGTCCTTGAGTCCAGGTCAATCAATTACAGAGACCCTTTTGAGTCGGGTGAATTACTGTACGACGTATTAAAACATCGAGAGCTCCCTTTTAACACCGTTCTTTTACCTCTTACGAACAATAAAGAAGAATGTGGTATAAAGGTCTTAGAAGATTACGCTCATCTATCTCTTCCCCACTCTAAACGGCTTAGGAATCCCTCAAAACGTAACGACGAACCATCCAGGAATTTTTGTAAAGGGAGACAAAGTTTTGTTCCGTCTTACCGAAATACCGGTAATTTAAATGATGAAAACTTTATCCCTTTATTTCACATCTTGCAGTCCAATCATCAAAACACGTAAGCCGATTTAACACCCTCGGGACTACTTAGGTACACTGTAAATTTTAGATCTCCTTAGACTAGGAACAAAGATCTTTTTCGGACTAATTTTTTTATACGTAAAGGTTGTACCTTTTGATAAGATTTTTTTCTGTATATATTAGTGTGTCTGTTTACTTTTATCTATATCATAGAAAGTGAGGTTTTAAAATGGGTACTCAGTCATTTTGTGTCATTATATCTTAGTAGACAAATATATATTTTTTTCTTTTACACACAAAGGTTGTACCTTTTGATAAGATCTATAAAACAGGTCATCCTTGATAAGATCTTATAAGATCTGGTCGTGACAGGTTCTCTTAATATTATACTTGGTGTACAATAAAAAGTGTCCGATAATGTTTAATAAACTTTCCTATTCGTCCATATTATCGTTAAAATAAATTAGACTATATAGACTTTATAGTAAAGTCCCACATTGGTTATATTTTTCAACTCTATAAAATGTAATAAAAAGTCTCATCCAGAAAAACTTCAGGTCAGATTTAAAAGTTTGGAAGAATTACCACTGTACGCCGGTCTCCATTACATAACCTGTTGTGTCGACAGGTAGACGTAAGGATTTAGGTCTATCACTCTCCGACTCTTGATTGGTCCTCAGACCGGGACTAAATCTTCCTACTGAATTTACGACTCTTTTCCACGAGAACCTCTTTTTTTTTACACTATCTTTTGAATTTGTCAACTGGAATCCTTCATTTGGTGAAACGTTCTTGATTTGTTAGAACCAAAAGTAGACTTCTGGTACCACCCTCTGCTGGTTAGAGAATTTTACAAAGACATACTTAACCTTCCTGTAACAGAAAGTCAAACGTGAACGCCTTTTTTTGTTCTAGGACCCCTGGACCTTCCGTCTACCTAACATGAACTCCCAAATCCCATACTAGTGATATCGACGTCACGGGCTCAAGTGTAGGGTGAACGACCGAAACACTAGAACCCGTTTAAGGAGAGGTCCGGATCCAAAGAAATGGACTTCCGAGTCCGATCATTTTTCATTGGTCGAAGATCCAAAAACTCTTAATTTATTCGATTGGCTGGGTTTCCTGAATAATATTGATTCGTCACTCGATAACATAGTATCGTAATCGAGTAAAAGTTTTTAAAAAAATAACTATATATCAACTAAATGTTGCAACACAACCAAAGACGATATTAGTGTCGGTTCACTAAGTCGATATGTCTATACATAAGAAAAAGTATAAGAAAAGGTAATACCAAATAGTGTCTTACACCTTTTAACAAGAGACACGACATGTCATCCTGGACAATACATAGGTAAGACATATTTCTCAAATGTAGACGATTAGGGTTTGAGGGTTAACTAGAGAGGGGGTAGGTGAGGGGGAACCATTGGCATTCAGACAAAAGGTACAGACACTTAGACAAAGACGAAGTATCCATCCAAGTAAAGACAGTATAAAATCTAAGGTGTATATTCGCTATAGTATACCATAAATAGAAAGAGAAACACTAAGTGAAGGGAATCATACTATAGATACAACGACGGTTACCGTAAGAAAGTAAGAAAAATACCGACTCATCATCAGGTAAACCTCCTCCCGTACCGTTGGGTGAGGTCGTAAGAACGGACCTCTTAGGGTACCTGTCTTCTCGGACCGCCCGAGTACTTCTCAACCCGTACTGACTTCACTGAATCGTACGCACTTACGTCGTAAGGTAACACACACACGGTTTAGCAGAAATAGAAAAGTAGACCGTTACCTGTAAATCCAACCAGGGTACAGAATAATCAATAACACACATCACGACAGTATCGTAATCGAGAATTTACTAGTAGGAAGAGTAACTTTTCAACAAGGTAACGGGTGCAGAGTGAAACCCGACCGAATGGACAAGTAAGTAATTGAAGACCGACTCACAAGAGACGTAAGGTCAATCTCCAACACAACGATCTTCGCAATCACCACTTACTCCGCTTCCGCTTCGGACGAGAGCGTACCCCGTCAAGGTGTTTCCTTCTACTCTCCATTCGTTCCTTTACTTGTTCCTTGTTGTCTCTTTACTTGTTCTCGTGGAACCTCCAACCCGGGTCGAAAGGTAGAGACTGACACGAGTTCGTATCGGGTGACGGGACGGCGGTAGAGGAGACGGTCGGGACCCAAAACTTTTCACAGTAAAAGACAGACATTTCGACCCACAACGCCGGAAATAGGATTACACCAGACGGGAAGTCTAAATCTGCACTGGTCCACACGTGACCGTTTACGGAGATCCTCCTAGTTACCCACACAGTCGTCTCCAGAAAACACACGAAACGTTTCCTCCCTTTTCTTTGGGAGTGTCTTCGACGTTTAACGGTGATCGGTGACTTTGTCGACTTGAGACAAGAACCAGTTGTCTTCCGACCGAGACTCAATGGGGTTTCGTCCTACTACCTAAATATGATCACCAAAAGTTTCACACCAAGGACCTGGTTGTCGGAGTAGTAATGTCCTTCGAACCACCTTTGTTTTTTACGATCCGGGGGTAGGATCGTCCAGACAACACAGTCTGTGAGACCTTCCCGGGTCGTTACAAAAAGACAAACAAACAAGAATAGAATTCCCTAAAATAAAATAACAAAAGTCAAATAAATAAATAAAAATGAAATATTATAACATAACCAAAACGGTATGTAACTGTACTTAGGCGGTACCCACATGTGCACAAGGGGTAGGACTTGGGGGGAGGGTGGAGGGAGGGGTATGGTACGGAGACCCAGTAGGGTCACGTGGTCGGGGCTCGTGGGACATAGTACGTAGCTTGGACCTGACCATTAAGCAAAGTGCACACTATCAAATGTACAAAGTTACGGCAAGAGGGTTTAGTAGGGTGGGAGCGGGAGAGGGTCTCAGGTTTTCTGACAAGATATGTAGACACAGAGAAAACGACAGAGCGTATATCCCAATAGCAATGGTAGAAAGATTTAAAGTATATATCATATGACATAACCACAAAAAGAAAGACCGAACGAAGTGAGACATATTATCCGAGGTCAAAGTAGGTGGAGTAATCTTGACTAAGTTTATATAAGAAAATTATCGACTCATTATGAGGTAACACCTATACATGGTGTCGAAAGAATAGGTAAGTAGACGACTACCTGTAGATCCAACGAAGGTACAGGACCGATAGTATTTGTCACGACGCTACTTGTAACCCCATGTGCACAGAGAAAGTTAGTTACAAAATTGTTCGGGAGGTCCACAGTGTCACCATTCCTTAGGCGGACGGTCATGTCCTCTGGGCCCAAGCTAGGGACCCAGCCCTTCTAGGGGACCTCTTCCTTTACCGTTGGGTGAGGTCATAAGAACGGGCCCTTTAGGGTACCTGTCTCCTCGGACCGCCCGACGTCAGGTACCCCAGTGCTTTCTCAGTCTTTGCTGACTCGCTGATTTCTTGTTGTGTGATCCACTGAGTGGGCAGTGTCAGCTCCCTTGGCGACCAAAAACGACTATCTTTACCAACGGACCTCACTTATCACGGCTCACTGATTCCTCTCCCGAGGTGAGGAAAGTCCCATTAGAAAATTTCAGGTAGACCTCGTAACCCCTCGAAAACCTTAGTTTCCAAACTTAGGTCGAGAAACACAAACTCCGATAAGTACAAAATAAGTCCAAGAAGGATAGCCTACGATGACATACCCCATTATAAATGTTCCAAAGACCCAACCGACGAATAGTCTTAAAAGTCTCAACATCTTGACTACATTAATGCAGGAGACACTCGGCTTAACTTGTCACATTTAACCATCTTCGGAGACGGACAGGACTATTTTTCAAGGATGACCCTTGTTGGTCGTCGTAACATAAACTTAAATTTTTGGTCTAAGAGTTAACGGACGTCCACCCGTCAGATGTGACGTCGAGGGGGGTGGGGAACTCAAAAATTACGAACCCACCGAGTACGGTGGTCGGTTGAACAAACATGTATTTAGGAGATGAACCAATGTTTACTAGACGAACAGGGCCAGGTGAACCCGTAGACAATGTCTTATGGTATCTGAACCACTGAATGTCTACTGTCTTTAAATAAAGAGTGTCAAGACCTTTCAGGTACTAGTTCCAAACCAAACATGTCCCGACAGAAGAACGACACAGCAACGTACCACCTTCTCCCTCCCTGGAGAGACCTCGGAGAAAATACTCCCGTGATTAGAGTAAGTGTAAGTTTTTTGCTTCTGGTACCGTAGGCCAGGGTAGTGAAGTACCGTTTAGCTACCCCTTTGTTACCTTTGTCACTGTCCAAAACAAAAGAACCCGAGGTTTTAGTGACACCTCCCACTGACGTCGGTCCTTTAACTCTCTACGAACGAGGAACCTTCTTTTCGATACTGTTTGGATCTGTCACATAATTTTTCGTTTCTGTAATAAAACGGATGTTTACAGTTTCAATAACAAAAGGGTCATCGATACGTCCCGGCACAATGACAGACCTACGAGAGCCCCGCCCCCCGTCGCCCCCCTCGGGTGAAGAAACGGGAAAGGTAAAAGATCTTCAGCGTGGGGGAGGGGCGTGGGTCGGGGTAAGGAACAGAACACTGGTAGAAGGTAAAAGTTTCGGTCGTCACCGAAATGACCCTAGACCCTCACTGGAAAGGACGGCGGGACAAGGTGTAAATTCCTGGGACACTAATGTACCTCGGGTGGCCCTAGTAAATTCGATGAGAGGGATGAAAGTCCAGTCGACGAACCGTTGGAATTAAGACACTGGGATTAGGACGAAATGGAACCTTTCCTAATCCTACCCCCGTAGAACCCACCACCACCACCACCTCTTGGTACTAAGGATGTGTCGTCCGGTACTTTGACGAAATGTTGGAGTCAAAGAAATAGATATATTACTCCTATCATTTTTTTTTTTTTTAGGAGTACCTAGAGGAACTCCTAATTTACCCTGTATACACTTTTATAGACCATGTCTCGACGAGATCCTTTACGAGCACCGGAAAACACTCTTAGACTTTAAGGGTCGTACAAATAAAAACCGGAGGGGTTTAGAGATGTAACCAAAAAATGTTTAATGAATTTCCGAAGGAAGACCAGGGGGACAAACAACAACAACGATTCAGTGTAGCCTGAGAAAAACTGGGGTACCTGACGTCGTGGGGTCCGAAGGGACAGGAAGTGATAGAGGACCTCAAAGGGGTTTAAGTAGGGAGACAAAAAACGGAGACGAGTCAAAAACTGTGGGGATTCCCCGACGAGGGGGCGACGACAATCCCTCTGACTCTCTATTTCATAAACGTTCACCTTCCACCCCCCTCCCTTGTTGGGAAGGACGGGTTTATTAGGCACGGACAAAAGGGGATGAAGTTTGGGACTGATCTTTTTTCAGGTGTTTTCACACGCACGAAGTAAACTAACAAAAATTTAGTCGAAATCATTCCATATTAAAACTAAAAAAAAGGAAAAGAGACGAAAAATCTAAACGAAGACAGAGTATAGGTAGGTCCGGGAACAGTTTAGGACCAGGTCAGTATGGTTGAACACTTACTGCAAACCCTCCCCCGTCAATCGTTTTAAAGTCACACGTGCCCAGAACGTACTATAATTCGTCGACAACAATTGAACACATCCCTACTATTATCATAATAACGCCAATACAACCTTTTACACGAAACCCCCCTACATGTATGACTTTATAAGTCGACACTTTACAGAAATTTTTTTTTCTATTTGGGTTATACGACTTTACTAAAAACTTTACAATAGATGTTAGTTCACTGAGTTTCCTGGGTTTACCGGTCTTTAGATCAAAGACTTTGTCACTAGAAAAATAATCATGGTGTGACCTCTTTAGGCAACCTACGAGTCTCGAAATGGTCATTGGGGGCTGGGGGTGTGTGACTGTTTGAGAACAGACAACAATATTGAACACGAAGTAGTCCTCGGACTTCACGAGACGGAGTCATAGGGACAGTGCAAATGTACAAGACTAACGAGAAACCACCCTGCAGTCAATGTAGAAAATTTTTAATTTTTTTTTAAAAAAAACCGGTGCACCACGTCCTAGAATCAAGGGGCTCGTCCAAGAGAAACTTGGACGCCGGGGTTTCACCCTCAGACATCATGATTGGTGACCTGGTGGTCCTTTCAGGGGAGTAAATGTTAAAATTCTTACAGACAGAACAATGGAAACAATACAAGGTATAGTGTTAGGTGGGAAGTCGAAGATTTCCTGTGTAGGAGAAGATCTAGCTGTCTCTCGGCTATGTTAGTACATGTCCGGATCGGTCCTACGTCAGCGGTCACCTAGAAGTCGATACAGTGACCCGGTGCACCACCCTCCTATACCTGTCCCTTCGCAGGAGACGACGGAGTACTGGGTCCGGAACGTCACTGGGACTCTGTAACACACTGGGTCTTTTGCCAGAACGGAAACCTGAGTACCCTCGGGGTCTGAGCGACGGGGGTCGAACCCTCAACTCCACCACTAACGTTTAATGGGGTCACCGAACGGGTAATAAAGTCGTCGACCTACCCCCACCGTGTCGGAGTGCCATACGCGTACCGGAGTAGAGTCTACAGCGACCTGTTGTCCGGGCGAGTTCAGCCGGGACGCCGCGAGACATTGTCTCCGACCCGAGGCGACCCTTCGTCGACAAGAGAACAGGTGACAGGGATCACACCTACACGACACGACCCGGAACGTGTCCGAACGTCTTCCAAGGAATACGGAGGTATCGGTCGTCGTCCGGTAGAAGTGTTCACCCTCTAACAAAGTCTCGTGGGAACTGGTCGACCGACACAGGTAGGGTGGTAGACGGGACGTCCGGTGACCATAGGGTAAGGGAGTACAAAGACCATTTGTCGAAGTTCAAGGGAGACTGTACTAGATGAATCCCAAAACTCATGGTGAGGACCCACTGGTCAATACGACGTTTGCGTCCTGGATACCCGTAAGTAGTCTCTTGTAGAGTCCATCTTTAAAACTTGTTCACGCTGAATTTTAAAACTTCTGTTTCTACATCTGTGGAATATATAAGGGGAACTACTTATTGGGTTAGTTATTGTTAAATAGTCACTGGACGACGACGATTCAGCGAAATCAGTACAGGCTGAGACACACTAGGGTATCTGCCGTCGGGTGGTCCGAGGGGGCAGGGACCCTAAGAGGTCCGTTCTTGTGACCCCACCCAACGGTAAAGGAAGAGGTTACGTACTTTCACTTTTCCCTTTCACTTCAGAGAGTCAACACAGGCTGAGGATCGCTGGGGTACCTGACCTCGGATGGTCCGAGGAGGTAGGTATCCTAAGAGGTCCGTTCTCATGACCTCACCCCACGGTAACGGAAGAATAGTCACTGAATTTCTGAACAATTATACAAATAATCAGTAGACCTTCATCCCATCCTGGATTGGTCATCCAAGTTTGATACACCTCGAAACTCTTACAACGAAAACCCAAAGGAAAACTACAACCTAATTTTTTCTTAACGGAATCCGCGACATGGTTCAAGTAGGCTAGGACCACTGTTTACTTAATGGTAATCAAGAGAATAAAGATGTGTTGTACAATGGGACAGTGTGAGTGGCACCGAAAGACATCAACAAGTAGACTTTAGAAAGGAAGAAAAATAGGGAAAGTAACTTAAATAAAAATAAAATACCAATACATATATCTATATATATATATATACATTTTGTAAACAGGTAGATCGTCAGAATTTCATATGCTAAGTCACCGTTCATTATCTAAGTATTGCAACACGTTTGTAGTGGTGATAGATCAAGATCTTGTAAAAGTACTGGGGGGACGGTTTTGGGGAGAGGGACGAGAGGTAAAAGGAGAGGGGAGTCGAGGACCGTTGGTGATTAGACTAATGACAGAGAGACTTAAACGGACAAAACCTGTAAAGTATATTTACCTGAGTGTGTTGTACACCGGAAAACATAGACCGAAGAAAGTAAATCGTACAAAAGTCACAAGTACACGAAACAGCGTACATACTCCTGAAACAAGGAAAAATACCCACTTACGACAAGACAACATGTAAAACAAATAATTAACGACCTACCCGTAAACCCAATAAAGGTGGAAAACCGTTAACACTTCTCACGACGGCACTTGTACACACATGTTCAAAAACAAACTTGTGGACGAAAATTAAACCTCCCGACATCTGGATCCTCACCTCAAGGACCGAGCATGTCATTAAACTACAAATTGTATAGTTCCTTGACGGGCACCAGAAGACACGCACGGTCAGGAGGAGGTGGTATATACAGGTAAAAAAAAGTTTAGGTACAACCTTGAGCGGAGGTGACACTAAAGAAACGGACCACCGAGGGACGTCGAAGACAACTGAGTACACACGGGGAGGAAGTCGAGACGGAGCTCTTTGAAATGAAAACGGGGAACCATAGAAGTAAACATGGACGTGAGAAAGAAAACCGAAGTTCCTACACACAGGGAGAGGACCGTGGGTTGACGTCAGAGTGTTCTTGTCTCTGTCTGGGAACAAGAGACGCGAGTTTCCGTGAACCATGATAAAAACGGCAAGATAACAACCCGATAAGATCATTGTTGACCTCTACTGTTTTTATCTAAACTAAGACAACAAGTACTTCGAGTCTAAAAGTGACTTTACCCCCATAGTGTCTAAGATGGTACAAACTTTGTGATTTGACAGTCTCCTAATTTTTCATCCAGTTCCTCCCTTTCCCTTAACAATACGTACGTCCCATTTTTTAAATTCAAGGTCTTACTGCTATTACCGTAAGTACGACGGAAGTACTGAAACTAGAGTAAATTAGAAGGACTACCCGAAGGGACCCCTCAGTCGACCATTTCTTAGACGGACGTTGCACCCTCTGGACCCAAGCTAGGGACCTTGTCGACGGGTGAGATCATAAGACCGGACCCCTCAAGTTTCTCGACCTGTACTGACTCACTGAAAGTGAAAGTTAGAAGGACTGTTGGTATATACTCCACCTAGGATAATAATAGGTGTGAACTTTTGTCCCTTTGACTCCGTGTCTCTCTAAATCGGGACCGACTTCCGGAACGGCGAGAACGTACCGTTCCAGTTTTATAGTCTGACATCTCGGACACAGAAACTGAGCAGAAGATAAGTGGAAGAGTCTAGGAACTTCTCCCGTACGGGTCAAGTCAAGTCAACGAGTCAGCACAGGCTGAGAAACACTGGGGTACTTAGCGTCGTGCGGTCCGGAGGGACAGGTAGTGGTTGAGGACCTCAGGGGAGTCTCAGTACACGTAACTCAACCACTACGGTAGGTCGGTAGAGTAGGAGACAGCCGGGGAAGAGGACGGGGGTTACGCGGAGTATTCAATCGAAGGATCCCGACGACATTGCTTCGTGGTGGTCGCCCTACCGAGTCAACCGTCTTGAAATGGGAGAGTGTCAAGGTACCCGACCTTCAGACTTTGGGGTCGTCCCGACCGAGGGTGACTTCCGAGACTCCCTCTCGCAAAGTACGGACAGAGGACGGA
This sequence comes from Capra ibex, assembly GCA_006410555.1. NCBI lineage: Eukaryota > Metazoa > Chordata > Mammalia > Artiodactyla > Bovidae > Capra > Capra ibex. The sequence goes on from SJYO01038709.1 coordinate 49,722,157, forward strand.
AGACTACGACGGGTGTTAGGAACCGTAACGGACCGAACACCGTCGTAGTAAGGTCAGAGACGGAGATGGAAGTGGAAAAGGGGTACAGAGAGGACACAGGTCAAAAGGGTGATAAATCTTCTTATCGTCAGAAGTCGAATCCCGAGTGGGATTAGTCGACACCGGAGTAGAACTGAACTAAAGTAAACGTTTCTGGGACAAAGACTCACTCCAGTCTACGTGTCCATAACCTGTAATCCCGGACTCGTATATAAAAACAACCCTGTGTTAAGTTGGATGTTGTTACATATTTCAATTAAAACGGGAGACGGTGTGGAATAGAAAAGGTTCCGACCTGACGGCAGTAGTGAGGGACATGATCGGAACGTCCTTAATGGGTGCTTGGAGATCGTAAGGTTCGACGAGGGGTCAAGATATGAACCACGAGTTACTGATCGACAACTTAAATTACTGATTCCCTATCCGGTGACTAACATAATTAAAAAGGATTTCATGTAAAAGAAAGAAAGCCATTAAAAAAGGGAGTTCAGGGTCTTTTCACAACCGAAAACAAATACTCTAAAAGACTAAATAAGAATCTACCTTCGAAGTTAGAAATAAACGTAGACAAATGTTTGACAACTTTGTTTCGAAAACTGACGGAGTATTACAGAAAGAATTAGGGTAAGAAAAACCTATTTTTACCATAATTATATAGGTAACATTTAGTGACCGTCGAGTTAAACTTTACACAGAAAAACGTGTTATTCATGATAATTTATAAGAGACCACCACAACGAGTCATTCTTTTCTACTGTGTCACAAAAGAGAATAAATTTCTTCGGGTCACCAAAAAAAAAAAATTTACGACATAAAGTAAAAATTTTCTGTTTTACGTCGACTTATTTTACCCTCGAACGATAAATCTACTACCTTTCACACCTTCTGTCCTATGAAACTGTGTAAGATTCTCCTTTACGTAAAAATTTATATTTACAAACCAAAAATTAGTGAGTAATCCCTTTTTAACTCTGTGAACTCACCAGATCTAGGGAATTCGTACGAAAGTACCGTGAATGTACCTTACTTCGTCGACTTACTACTGGATTAACACGAGTTAGAGTAACCTCGAATGCCGCACAGTCTGACGCAAGAGTAACGTATTACACCTAACGGACTGGGTAAATTAGGGTCCTGATATGACATACTCCAGCCATCGGGAGAATTTTGTTTAACTCTACTCTAAGTGTATTGTAATTGGTAAAATTTAACTTGGTAAGCCACTGCAATTACGTAAATTATATCACAACTTGTTGGTGGTTGAGATAGATCAAGGGTTTGTAAAAGTAGTGGGGTTTCCCTTTGGGGTAATAGGTGAAAAATTCTGGGTCCTTTGTCTCCGTACCTCATCTATTTGGACACAGGATTCCGCCACTACCACCAACAAATCAGTGATTCCGTACAGGCTGAAAAACACTGGAGTACTTGACATCGGGTGGTCCGAGGAGACAGGTACCCTAAGAGGTCCGTTCTTATGACCTCACCCAACGGTAAAAGAAGAGGTCCCCTAGAAGAGTCTGGTTCCTAACTTGGGTGCAAAGGACGTGACCGTCCGCCTAAGAAATGGGGACTCGGTGGTCCCTTCGGGTACGATTCCAATGGGTTGACCATTCACTACCTCGGGTACAAACTTGGGCTCGTGACCCTGAGTCCGGTGAACGATGGTGACACCCGTCGAGAGACGACCACAGACTCACGGTGGAGCGAGCACCACCCCCCCACCAGTTTCGTGAATCGAAGAAATTGAAACACCAGAAGTCCCCTCTACGGACGACCAACGACTCGGGAGTGCTGATGAGTCGCAAGGGATGTGATACTGGGACTCCTAAGCCCGGTCTCGAAAAAGAAGACGGTTAGAGACCTTACGACCAATGTGTCTCGTCTCGTACGACATAGACAAAGAACGACGGGGTGGAGGTGCAAAGATTTGTAGTCACAAGGAACCACGTAGAGGAAGTGGTCGTGACCCTGAGGTCCCACACTTCGTTTTCTCTACGGGTCCCACGTTAGTTATTTCACCACAAGTGAGACCCCCAGCACACGTGGGACCCCGTCCCGAGACAACGGAGGGGAGTAAGTCCGGAACGGAACGTGGAGGAGGTTCTAGTACAAGTTAACAATGACGGAGAGGAAGAACGGAGGGGAAACTTGAAGAAGGGAGATGACCGAAGACCCGAGGAGGACCAGGACAAAGACTAGCAACTAAAGTTGGGACAGGTTACCCGAGAACGAGGAGGGCGGGGGAAGGACGACCACCAGAGACGGACAGAGAAAAGGACCGAGACGTCTGGGTCGACCGAGTAGGTAGGTGAGTCTGAAGGTGGTCGTACACCGCCACGAGGGCGGACGTCGAGAGAGGGTGGCAGTCGGAGTCGCCGGAATTTAGGGCGGACTGGACGCTTCAGGGTCACACACGGACGCGAGAGCCTTAGCCGCAACCGTCACGGAGGCAAGGAGACACGAGTGTGCCGGGAGCCAAAACTGGAGTAATCCTACCGGCAGCAGCGAAACACTGCACAGATACGGGAGAACAAGGAAGATCTGACTCTCGAGGAGGTTCCATCCGGGTGGTAGGACAAAATAGAGACGGAAAGGTAGGTCCGGTAACGGTGCCAGAGGAGAGAGTCTGAGTACCCGAGACTCAGAGCTCTCCGACTCGGGGTCCTTACACACACACAACTTCCGGAGCGTCCGGTAGAACGAAACGTCCGTCCTCACAAGTAACGACGAAACCTCGGGGTGTAAGAGGGACCGTGTACGTCTATCACTTCCTTATAAAAAGACTCGGACGCCTTTATTTAAACTTTAAATTTTACAGTCACCTCTTAGAACCGTCTGGGTGGGACCGGTTCCCTAGTTCCAATTGTAGAGCTCGTCATGTACCGTTGTGGTGAGGGGGGGCTATGCTACGTAGCGTTTCCTATACCAAAGAGACCAACGGAAAGGTCATTACGATTTGGAGTCGGTTTCGGACTCCCTTATGGTCTGTTTAGTTTGACTCCGTGACAGATGGTTTGTGCACTGGTCATGAGCAGCTTTCTCAGTTCCCGTACTCCTCGACAGGGTCCACCTTCCACTGGTTCCTCTGCACTGTTGATTTACGTCACCCTCTCGGACCCAACCTAGGACCTTGTCTTTTTCTTGTAACCACCCTTCTAATCGTCTTAGGGGGTTTCAAGACATGAAAGCAAGTAGGGCAACATAGCTCGAAGTAAAAGAATCAAAACTATTCACAAGACATCAATGCATTCGGTGATTGTATTCCTACTTCCTATGCACCTTGGAGGGACGTCGTTAAAAACGGATTTCAATAGGGTTAGAGGACGGTTTTTCTCACCAATTCTCCTTTAATACTTATTTCCTTACCCTTTATTAACGTTACAGTGACTTGTCCTGCAAGACCTTCCTCTCATTTCCTCGGGTTTCCCTCTGTTAGTGAAGTTGTATCTTTGGGTTGCCCTATTAGTGTCTACTGTGTCACTACCGGGGAGTAAAAGTAGTAAAGAAAGGGATATCCAGTAAAAGGTAAGTACAGAATAAGACCTGCAAATAAAAAAGTTAACAAAATCTTAAAAAGAAATATAAACCGATACGACCCAGGAACGACGAACCCGAAAAGAGATCAACTCCACTCACCCCCGATGAGATCGATGCCACGTACCCGAATAGCCACACCCCCGAAGAGAACAACGTCTCGTGCCCGAGATCTCGTTCAAGTCAAGTCAGTGAGTCAGTACAGGCTGAGAAACACTGGGGTACCTGACGTCGTGTGGTCCGAAGGGACAGGTAGTTGAGGACCTCGACTGAGTTTGAGCACAGGTAGCGTAGTCACGACGGTAGGTTGGTAAAGTAGGAGACAGTAGACTCGCTCACCCGAAGTCATTAACCCCGAGTCCCCGAGTCATCAACGTCAAGGACCCGAGAGCTCCCTTTCGAGTTATCAACACCCGAATCAAGGTGCCGTACACCCTAGAGGGGTCTGGCCTCTAGTTTGTGGACGGAGGACGTAACAGTCCACCTAAGAAATGGTGACTCGGTGGTCCCTTCGGAGACCTGTAAATACATTTTACCATAACATACACTAGAAAACCCACACTGAAGAAAGTGAATCGTATTACAAAAACTCTAAGTGGGTACAACATCACTTCACTTCAGTGAGTCAGCACAGGCTGAGAACCGCTGGGGCACCTGACATCGGGTGGTCCGAGGAGGCAGGTACCCTAAGAGGTCCGTTCTTAAGACCTCACCCAACGGTAAAGGAAGAGGTCCCCTTAGAAGGACTGGGTCCCTACCTTGGGTCCAGAGGGTGTAACGTCCGTCTGCGAAATTGAAGACTCGGTGGTCCCTTCGGGACATAGTTATGAAGCAAGGAAAAATACCGGGTCATTATGAGACAACACACCTATATATAGTGTAAAGCACATGGGGAAGTATTCAACTACCTGACGATTATACAAGACCTCTAACGGGACCACTGAAAACCAGTTTAGAGTCTCTTAATATCTTAAAGAGGTCTAGGAGGATGTAAGACACGTAAAACAACGAGATTCTCCATTGAGAACCTTATCTCTCAGACATCGTAGAGGTCTCACAGGGTACGTCCTAACAAACGAATAGAATTGGTGAACTCTTGCAGAAAACTTAATTCCGTTCGTCACTTGGGTCATAGGGTTTTTCTTTTTTTTTTTCACACACAATGTAATACAGGTTTAGTTATCGGTGATGAAGTTCCTCGAAGACTCACTTTGTAAAATAACTTATTCACACTCTTTTCTTTCTACAATCAACAGGTTCTTACGACAACGGTTTGAAACATCTTCGTCTTAGAAAAGACACTTTTGTCGTATGTAAAAAAAGGACACGGTACCTTAAAGGGGAGTAAACTGGGTTCCCCACTTCCTTTTGAGAATACGTTGGTAGAGTAAAATTTTCAATAAGAAAATATACATCCGACCAATTATTGGTTGTTATCTGTTAAAATAGATTCTTCTCTACTGATTCTAGGACATAAAGTGAAAATCGCCCTCGACTAAACGTATAAATTAAGTACAAGGTAATCGGTGTCAATCCCACTTTTTCCCTTACGTTCTTTTTAGGTTCTGACCAGAACGTAGACTAAAGTTAAATCAACACTTTTAATGGAAGGTTTGAGTCTTTGACTCATTTGACAGTTGAATGAGAAACGTCTCCACAACTGAAACTGTGAAAATGAAAACTTTGTGTTGTCGACAGTTCTCAACGAGAGATTTTCAATAAAAATTATGTATCGTAAAGAAGGGTAGTAAATTTATTGAAAAAAATCCCCAAGGACATGTGTATGTGTGAGCGAGAGAGAGATAAAGTCACAGATCCTTCTTGAAAAGTGACAGACCTTTTGAAACACGGGTTGAACTTAGAAGGAGTCATTAGACTAAAGTATGGATCTAAACTTTACCTCTGTAAAGTGTCTTAGATTCTCAAGTTTTAATCCAAGATACGAATAATGAACTCTCGTATTAAAGACAAGAAGCGTGGTCGGGAAGGTGGGTGGGTGAATGACCTGACGAATATCAATGGGATCTTCATGTCATAAGTCTTGACCTGGGGTTCGTTGTCTACAACCAAGCGACAGTGTAAAAACCAGTAAATCGTATTCGGGATTAACTGGAAAGACCCACTTGTACCGTAACTCGAGTTCGACTGCAAATACAGAGGTTTCGGGAAGTCAGGGAAAACTACACAACAGTTACTTACTCGGACTGGGGGCCGTTGGGGAAGAGTGGGTGTAGAACTTTAGTACCTTAACCAAGGATTCTGCAGTTAAATCCTCTACTGTAGACAGGGGTGTCGTATCGCAAAAGTCTAAGAGCAAAACAGTTCAAGGAAAACCGAAGACCACTAAAAACAGTAACACTGTTTTCCCACACCCAACCGGAGTGACGGATCAAAGGACAGTGGATGACTGGATTGGGTCACCCACAGTCATCCAAACGACTCGGAACCTCCTCGTCCGAAACCATCGTTTGCTCAGTCGGGGTATGGTACGGTTGGTCACCTCCGACGGCCCGTCGACCATGAAGTAGGGGTACCAACCCGTGTCGGACTCCAGACAACTTTGTAGTCGTAGTGATTTCTAGCGAAGAAGGTTTAGCTAGAAAGAACACTTGTGACCGTTAGACTTTCCGGAAATGGTTCACGGAACGGTATAGGTCACTGAAACACGGACCTTTTAAGGGAGTATGATTATTAGAGTAATTGACTTTTTTTTGTCCTTCTGTCTGATTAGAAGAATGTAGACTATTAGGGACGTAGGAGAGAATTCACACGTATCCTGTAAGAAATTATTAGATAAGATCTGAGAACTGATCCTACATATAGTTTAGGTCGTTAGGTACGAAAATTTCGGTATACAACAGAAATAGAGAAACCTTTCACTGGTGATGTAAAGGAACTGATAACCATACTGTCTCCACACAGGATTCAATGAAGTCTACACAGACTGAGAACGCTGGGATATCTGACATCGGGCGGTCCGAGGAGACAGGTACCCCAAGAGGTCCGTTCTCACCCAACGGTACGGGAAGAGGTCCCTAGAAGGGTTGGGTCCCTAGCTTGGGTGTAGAGAATACATAGGACGTAACCGTCCGTCAAGAAATGATGATCACGGTGGACCCTTCGGGATACTGTCTCCTCCCAAATCGACACAAAAAAAAAGGGGTCCAGACAATTCTTTGACCGCACACTAAACAGAAGTGATACTACGAATTTAAGGAAATCTTTTAGAAGATTAGCTAAACCCAGGAGACAAGAGAGAGGGATCCTCATAAAGGATGAGAAAAGGACCCACTTCCAGTAACAAGAACCGGTTCTTTAGTCTTCGTTTTACTTCAACTCCTCTATTAGTCCAAAAAGAACATGGACAACCTTAACTTTGTAGTCGGGTGCTCAAATCGTGTACTGGAGAAACGAGAAAACTAGCACCACAGTCCTGGGTGAAGTAGCAAATGTACCACGGGAGCGTGTATAAACTAAAAATATTAGGGACCATTGGACCTCAGAAATGATCGACGGAAACTCCTTAAGACTCCTTAAAGAATCTAAGTGAACACTCCTTTACCTTGACTTGAATGTACACCACTGTACATCGTAACTCACTCAAAAGGAAAAAGACGAGAAGTATCGTTTCATCCGTGGAGGACCGAACATGGGGTGTACCGGAAACGACATAAAGTAGTGGGTATGACGTCGCGAGACTCCGAGTGGAAAGATCTGAAAGAGGAGGTTTCCGGAACAAGTAGGAAAGTAGGTCTGGGAAGAGACAGAAAGTATCTGTACCGGACCCCTCCCTCTAAGGGTATTTGGTAAAGTCGAGGAAACAAGGACAAAGTGTAGAAAACCCCGACCAACTACTCACATAATGGTCTTATAGTAAAGACACTAACAGGGTTAGGAGATTTTGGCAGAAGGAAACTTCTGAGACCTTAGTGTAACCGGTAAAAGACTTGGAAACCTTTTGGTTTTCCGACCTTGGAACGGGAAGGGACCCGGGGGATCCGGGGGGGGGGGTAACACTCTTTTACATCGAGGAAGGAGGGTTTTAAGGGAAGTGAAGTGGGTGAATCGAGGGTTCTCCCAACCGTAGTCAGATCATCTCGTCGGGGGACCAACTGAAAGAGATCCTCCTTTAATCGTCGCAACGATTCCTTCCACTAGGTCCTAAATAGTCGAGGAGACGAAAAAACGACTTATTCTACGACACGTCTAGACCAAGTCACTACACAAATGTAATGGGCCGTACAGGAACCTCTCGACCGTCTTCCAGTTCCCAGTTGTAGCTAAAGAAAGTCTAAACAGTTCGGAGAACGACTGAACGACACAAGGAACATGAGACTCTCAGTCCGTTGTCTACTGGAAAATTTATATTAAAATAACTATGACACAACCCTTGAAAAAGAGAACGGAGGTGATTGGAGAGGGGTGAAAGGTCTTTATTTACCCGGTGTACGACGACAGTGAACAATAGTTTAGACGTATATTACTTTCCGTCAGGGTCCTTCTTAACGAACCCCCTTTTATGACTAAACCAATGGTGTATACTAGGATTTCTATTTTGACGTTGCAACTCAGAAAGAAAGACCAAAGAGAGTGGTGAAGTCTTGTTTGAATACTTTGCCCTGTTCTTACCTGGTTTCCCTTTAATAAAGACACAACAAGACGGTTTCTGAGAAGAGTAAGGAAAAGTTTTGTGGTGTGTAGGACCGTAAAACTTTTGGTGACATTAATAGTGTTCCGTCGAGAAAGAGACCCTTTTTTGACTCGTTCAAAGGGTGATCCTCTACTGCTAATTTTATTAGGCAACCACGACCCTGGTTTGCATTGATCGTTTCAGGCAAGTTTTCGACGTAAGTAACCCCTTTCTCTTTCTTGTTGGAAGAAGTATTACTCGGGACCCTTCGCCGGTCGCACCTTTCTCCAGTGTGTTAACTGTCGAACCGCAGACTCATTGATGATGTTCGGATAAAAACGAACGTCACAATGTCGAAGACACCAAAAGAGACCCCGGCTACGGACCACAGAAGTCCGTTCCAAAGGTGGCTCAGACAGACAAAAAAAACTTTGGTGGTACGCAACACCCCAACATTAGATGGTGAAAGCATCCTCCACTTTCTTCAATGGCACTGTACTCGTTCATCTCACCCCACGTGATTTGAAAATAAAGTCTACCTACATCGTACCCCGGTCCTGTAAACAAGAATAGGTCTTTACTCTACAACATTCTACCACATTTGAAAAGAGTCAGGAAACGACAAGTGAAAAACTTCTAACGGGGACCTCCTACCACACCACTTTGAGAAATACACTATCCAATTTTTACACGGGTCAGAAGAACAGTAGGGTCGTCTCGACTGTTCCTATGACAAACATTTCCAAGACGAACGACGTATAGGTTGTACGTTGTGTAACCACCCGAACTCCCACACCCTCTCCCCCTACCGAAGTTCCGATTTACCGAAAGACACCAGTATGGTCAAAACTTTGAAATGTAAGTACTAACTTCAGTCTTAACTCTTTCGAAAAACCCTATTGTAAGAACTATGAACCGAGTAACCAATAAAAGGTTTTCGAGGTGTTACACGAAAATAAATAATGACAACGAAGTATAATAAACACAACATGGACGGACGACAACCGAGTCACCATTTCTTAGGCGGACGTTTACGTCCTCTGGGTCTAACCTGGGACTTCGAGGGGACCTCTTCCCTTATCTTATGCGGTCATAAGAACGGACCTTTTAGGGTATCTGTCTCCTCGGACAGCCCGATGTCAGGTCCCCAACGTCTCTCAGTCTATGTTGAATCGCTGATTTGGTGGAGGACGACACGACGTCAATCATATATGACAATCCTTTTACCACAACCCCTGACTTGCGTCTTTGGTCCCCTCCCAAAAATTCCTCAGGGTCTCCGGTTCTAACGACGCCGGAGACGACAGAAGTAGTCTTCTTTGTCAGTGACTGAGGTCTCCCAGGACACTCTGGAAGACATTAGAGAGGGTACTACCGTACACTGGAGTCACCTCCTCCCTGTTTACGGTCCCAAAGGGGGTAACAGAGGGAAAAGGAAGTTGGACCTAGAACTGATGGGACAGGGATCCTTCCCCCTTGGTGTCGACTTCCGTTTGTCTTCAAAGGAAACCCGTGAAGGTTCCTGGTTCTGGATGAAGTGTGTGTGTGTGTATGTGTATGTGTATGGGGAAGGGGAAGGGGATCTAAACTGGGATGACTCGACATGATTCGTTCTGTTTCGTTAGAGAACCAAGAGTGGTAAAGACCCAACATCTGGTGCATTCTTAGTCAACTTTTGAATATTTAAGGGAGAGGGAACTTTCAAAGAGAACCTCTTCCCTTAATGTTGCGTGAGGTCATAAGAACGGACCTCTTAGGGGTACCTGTCTCCTCGGACCGCCCGATATCAGGTACCCCAACGTTTCTCAGTCTACACAGACTCGCTGATTCGTGTCGTGTTCAAAAGATGTTTACTTACATCACAAACAGACACCAAAGCGTCCTTAAGTACCGAAGGTACTTCGGGCACGACTTCCTAAATGAAAAGGACATATGGGAATTAACAAAACTCAACACAATGGTAGACGTACATAATGAAAACAATTAACTTAGACAACTCCAGTGAAAACGTCAATTGATTAATTAATTGATCTGCTGGTCCTCGGATTTTGACCAAAAAACATACATTCATGTCGTAACTCAGGACTCTTAGCTAAACTTTCGGGTCACAAGTAATAACTGAAAAAATTATGGTTTTGTATAGTCACACTGGCGGGGGGTTTTTCACTACTCTTGGTTTTATCTTTTTTTTTTTTTGTTGTCAACTTAAAAATAGACTTAATAACAATTAGTTTCTCATACTTTTTTTCCGACGAATAAACTTTCGTCTGTATTTATACAAGTCCCAAACCGACACAATTAGCGGAGTAAGTGTGCCCTTTTTAGAATATCAACGGTTTTACCAAGAAACTGTCGTAGTTTTCCTACTCTCACCTATTAATGGTGTAGTCCTCGTTTTTATGACCCTTTCGAGGGACGTCCCAAAAGTGGTCTCGAATAGAATACACTGATAGAAAAAAAAAATAAATTTTTCGAAGAAGACCTTACCATTGTTCACGAGACGGAATCAACCTGAGGTGTGTCCTCGGTAGAAAATATCATCTGGAAAGTGATAGGGTCTCACAATATTCTAAGAACATATAAAGTTTACCGTCAGTATAAAATGAGAAGGGTGGTTTCAAAATACACTGTAAAAACATGAGACAAGAATTTTAGGTATTTTGACTTTATTCAATCCCCTCCCTTTTCTTTCTCCATCCACTCCCTTCTTTTTTAAGATCACTCCTAAGAGATCAGAAGATTAAGGAAGGCATCTTCAAAGGGACGGGTGATTGTCTCGAAATGAAAGTTGAGTGACACTTAATAAACAGAATTTGTGTACAACCGTACCTTATTTCAAAGTCAATAACGATACTACACTACAGTCAACGAGTTCACTATTTTGTACCTAAAGAAAAAATGTAGACCCTGACTTTACCTCCTACCCCTTCTTTTCTCCCCACTTGGCTCTTGTTCCTGTTACGTTGACTGTCCGTATGTAACCGTTCCACGTAACAAGTAAATAAAGTCATCGACGTATCGAAATCAAAGTTTGTGACAACTTATGAGACGCACCGTCCCGGTACACACCGTCTCACATCAATACTATCGATTGTCAATAACTTACCAATGATAAGATTCGTAAAATGTACGCAATAACGAGATACTTTTGACATACCCTATCGTCACAAGTTTAAGACTGGGGAGGTGAAGATCGACACACATGTGTACACGTTGAAACGTTAAAAAAAAATCTACTTGGGAATTCATGGGTAGAGAACCCCAACTATAATGGAAATTTACTCCGCCATCGGTATTATGTAGATATTAATACGGACTATGTATTTTTTGAGTTTTCTCCATTTATTCAATCGTCATTTTTCTTTTATAAATATGTCTCTGAATGCTCACTGACAAGTATCACCGTAATAAGTGTCGTCGGGGTTTGACCTTTGTCGAGTCTACAGGAAGTTCACCATTAACCTAATTCTTTTTGTGTGTGTGTGTGTGACACACATAGGGACGGTACCTTGTCATGAGTCGTTGTTTTTCCTGTGTGGACACCTACACCTGCACGCGTACGAGTCGGTGAGTCAGCACAGGTCGAGAAGCACTGAGACACCTGACATTAGGCGGTCCGAGGAGACAGGTACCCTAAGAGGTCTGTTCTTATGACCTCACCCAACGGCAAAGGACGAGATCCCCTAGAAGGGCTGGGTCCCTAGGTTAGACTCAGAGGACCTAACCGTCCACCCTAGAAATGGCGACTCGGAGAACTCTTCGGGATACCTATATTGTGCCGTTATCCCTTCTCAGAGTTCGTAATACAGGTCACTTTTTTCTGTTTACGTTTGTATGACATATTAAAGCAACTACACTGTAAGACCTTTTCGGTTTGACATCGTTATTTTTCATATAGACACTGAGACGAGTTACAATATACAGTCGTACCTACCCTCCCCCAAACCCCCTCTTACCTATGTACAAACACACCGACTCAGGGAAACGACAAGTGGACCTTGATAGTGTTATAACAATTAACCGATATGGGGCTATGTTTTACAAAAACCACAAAAAATTTTTCATATAGACACCAACGGTCACCAGTCTCTTCAAGTCGATGTCTTTCCAAGGTCCTTTGACGTTTCGTCGTTGACAAGACACAGAACAAACACCAGTAATACGTCGTCGGGTGTCAATGATTTAAAGTCGTCTGACGTGTACCTTTTCCACTTCAATTATATACCTCCAATATGGAGTCTCGATTTTTCGTATGCACGACGTTTAACATTCTGACATACTATAATCTCCCGAAGGGTCCACCGGGTCACCCATTTCTTAGGTGAACGTTACATCCTCTACGATTAAACTAGGGACCCAACCCTTGTAGGGGACCTCTTCCCTTACTGTTGGGTAAGGTCACAAGAACGGACCTCTTAAGGTACCTCTCTCCTCGGACCACCCGATGTCAGGTACCCCGACGACTGACTTGTACGTGTATGTACTATGATCTAACAGAATATAAAATCTTGGTCCCACTTACCCAAAAATTATGTCTAGGTCAAACTTCATGATAAATCTAATAAAGGTTCCTCTTTATTTCGTCCACGGAAACCCACGAATGGTATGTGGACAGACGGTATTTTCTCTGGGTCCTACGGTGGTTTCCCTGACTACGATCAGAAATAAAGTGTCTTTACCATCCCTTCAAGGTCTTTCAAGTACAGGTACTTTGGTAGTTCTTTAGGGTACTCGTTCTTCTTAAGTTCCACACGTCACGTCTATTCTTTACCCAACCTAGTCGTCCTTCCCTCTGTCAAATCACCTCTATCGTCATCGGTGTCTTCGGGGGACGGTCTCTCTTCTGAACTTTCCCAACCTATCTGATACGACCTTTATTAAACCTCTCTCCATACCGATATATGAACTTTGACTGGTCTGACTGAGACTCCAGACAGTCGAAGTGTCGATACTACGTCTCACCCCTCGCCGTCACTCCCAAGGACTAACGGGTCACCGGACCGACGGATCTCACCGTACGTGACAAGGACGAGACTCATCCTCACGGGGGGGAGGGTGGCGGTTGAGGTTCAAGTCGTTGTAGTGTACCCATCGAATGTCGACCGGTACATAAATGTGGTCCCTGTTCCTGTTTACGATATGTCTGGCCCAGAGGGGTGGGGGTCACTATGGGGTCACAGACACACATATCATATGGTGACTACCACCTCTAGGGTGGTCAGGTAGGATTTCCTCAAGTCAGGACTTATAAGCGACTTTCCTGACTACGACTTCGACTTTGAGGTCATGAAACCGGTGAACTACGTTTCTTGATTGAGTAACCTTTTCTGGGACTACGACCCTTTCTAACTTCCGCCCTCCTCTTTCCCGGCTGTCTCCTACTCTATCTACCAACCTACCGTAGTGGTTGAGCTACCTGTACTCAAACTCGTTCGAGACCCTCAACCACTACCTGTCCCTTCGGACCGCGCGACGTCAGGTACCCCAGCGTTTCTTAACCTGTGTTGACTCGATGGCTTGACTTGACTACCACCATTAGAATTTATTAGTACTTGAGCTCTCTCCCCTCGTTTGTCTTCTTAACTCTTCATCTATCCTCCCACAATTTTCTTGTTGTTGTTGTTTTTCTTAAGGAGAACTCCCCCTACTTTTCAGTGTTTATGAATTTGACTTTCTCCTTTTCCACCCATTAAAAGTACAAAGGGTCTCTCGACTTCGTCACCGTCAGTAAAAGTGTCGTGTCTACAGTAGTGGACAATGTGTTTTACCCCACGAAAGTCTGAAAGTTCTTTCCCCGAGGGAGAACTAGTTGTCGACAAAACTCTATTACGTGTCGTGACCTCGACAGTTGTACACGTCGCGATCAACCCAGGAGGTCCGAGGTCCGGACACCTTCCGTCCGTCTCACCACCTACTCGCTTTAGTACTTGAGTAGGGAGAGTGTCATAACAAGAGGTTATGACACACGAAGGTTGTCTTTTGGAGAGAAGGAACAAACAGAGGGGTAAGTGCACTCGAGACCCTTCTCGGTCCTTAAAACTCAGAAACACATAGGATCTCGGATAGAGATACGATAAATTTGATCACTTAAATCCGTTAAAGGTAAAATCTATGGTACGACAATCGTTTTCTAGTGAATCCAAGACCAGTTATTGTCAGGTCGGAAAGAATTTTATAATTTTTCTCTATCGAAACCCAACAAATTTTGTACCAAGGGTAGGAACAGAGACCGACCTCCTGTGATCATCCGGGTGCGGAGCCAAAAAAACATGATATGGTTTCAACTTCGTCAAATGAGAGTTCCTAAGAGGGTTCAGACTCCACGACACTAAGATACTCCCTCCTTTCAAGTCTGAAACACCCGAATTTTGACACCCAGGGACTACCGACATACAACCTCTATGTTTCAATATGTGACACTCGTTCAAAAGAGAAAAACAAACTGAATAAACGTAGTCTAATAAAATGGGTATATTTACTAGTAACTACTAGTGACTATTCACTACGACCGATTGTTAGTAACGGAGTAAGACAGGGTAAAGAGAAAGGGAAGTAGACGCTACACGACTTATTACGGGTGGGGGAGGGTCAAGGGGTGTAGGTCCAGTATTAGAGACCTTGGACACTTACATAATGGAATATACTGTTTTCTCTACCGTCTACATTAACTCTTAGAACTCTACCTCCCCAATAAGTCCACCGGGTTACCTTAGTGTCACCAGGAACACTAAGGTAGAGACCAGACACCGGTCTCTAAGTCATCTTCTACACTCCTACCGTCAGTTCTACTCTCCCTGTCCTGACCTTCTACAAAACAAGAACGTAACTTCTACTTTTCCGGTGGGACCTTCGACTTCTTTTGGTCCTTTAAGAGAGGGATCTCGGAAGTTTTCCTTCGTCGGGAAGGTTGTCAAACTGAATTGGACTATTTTGACTAAAACTTGAAGACCGGAGATCTTGATATTCTCTTCTTTAAATATAACAAAATTCGGGATGTCAGACAAGGAACACACAATATCGTCCCAATTTTTGGTCATTTAGTAGAGAAGAGTTCTAATTGAAAAAAAAACGATACAATTTTCGGTAAGTTAAAATAATTAATTGTATAAAATGTAAGTGTTTATCAGATTTATTTCAGAACGTGTGGCGTGACACACTAACATTTAGTTTTATATCTAAGAACATGAGAATGTTCTTAAGTTTCCGGAAGAACAAGACTATGTGACTAGACTCTTAACACTAAAGATACCAAATGTTTTATCTCCGATTAATAAATTATTTGTACCTACATGTAATTAAAATACTGGAAAATCCCTTCCCAATGGATATGAAAAGAACTTATTGACACTTCTACAGAAATAAACTTGGTACAGTTGATTATAACATTGAAGATAACGAAAATACTTCTATGTAGAACCACAATTACCTGACGGAAGAAAAATACGAATTTTTCGTTAACCTTTAATTTTTTCTTTTTCGTTAACCCTTAACTTTTCGTTAAGGGGTGACCAGGTCACCAATCCTGAGTACGAAGGTGACGGTCCCCGTGTCCAAACTCGAGGCCAACCTTTTGATTCTAGGGCGTACGACGTCTCGGTTTTTTTATTTTCACTTTTTTAATTAAAATTTTTCATTTTTTTTTTTTCAACTTTGTTGGTAAATTTTAAGTCTCACTAGGAGTCGGATTGAAACTGTGTTTCTTAATAAGAGACTTGTGAACTCGTTCATTTAGTACAGACAAGTTCTAAATGAAAATCCATCTTGTGGGAAACGAGAGGTGTGAAGTCATAGGTAGCCCAGTAGAACCATAGACCACTTTTACACCAACACGACTTCTCCATCCGAGACCTCCCACCCAAGTACTAGGTCCGAAACCAGAGGAGGTAGTCAAACCAGGTACAAGGATTTTATAACATAGGACAACCCCGTGAAAACACCTCCGTACACCTCTTAATCTTTTACAAGGTTCCGCTCGGTGTTTCTGAACCTCTTCTCGGTCACACCCGTTTTAGTTTCTCGACATTAATAAGTTGTGTTCCTCTTCCTCCGACTTCGTACCAAACTACTACTATGTATTCTTGGAGATCTCAATTAGTCACCCTTTGTCACTAATTGACGAGGAACAGGAGTGCCTCGGTTGGGAATCTATTTTCTCATTTTTCTTAAACCCAACTCCTTGCTCCCTGTCCGTCCTTTCCGACACCAAAATAAACTACACGTCTGAAAACGTCGACAGACCTCGGGACCCCGGGGCTGATCGAGGTAGAGGAGTAAACGTCCACTACTTTGTCTTCGACTCTCACTGAAAACATTCCAGTGTCCGTTTACTGTCTCGGAACTCAGTTTGGGCGTCGAACTAGGATAAGTGACGTGATGGAGTCACCTCGTACGCGTCACCCAAATTTCTCCCGACCATCGAATAGAGAACCTTCATTAAAGTTCAACTTCGTCAGAATCCGTCGGAAACTCCAACTTTCATAAGGTACAGAAGAGGAACCCAACACACACACACATTTTAGGTAGTTCAATATATGAATCCTAAACACATAGACTACATACGGATAATAACTAGTTAAAAAATTTTTTTAATAGTCGAAAACCTTTTACTTGTACGACTTGAGAAGTATTATCGGGGTTTGATCTTTGTGAAGTTTACAGGAAGTTGTCATCTGTCCTACTTATTTGACACCGTATAAGTACGTCACCTAAAGCTATGTCGTCACTCTCATTCAATTGATATATGGTGTCACGTGTCGTTGCATCTACATAGAGTGTTCGTTCGATAATTTACTTTTGTCGGTTAATCCTCTCTTGTAAAGTACACTAAGGCAAATAGACTCTTAGTTTCGACTCGTTTGCATAGTCACCACAATTTTCAACCCCATCACCGATCGAAACTCCCCGTGTCCTTCCTCTCCTAGAACCCACGAATATCTCTATAAAATTTTTTAGACCGTAACCCAATGTACCAATATAAGTAAAACACTTTTACCTCACTCTACATACACGTAAACACGTAAAATAAACACATCTAATGTAAAGTTAATTTCTAACTGAAATTTCTAATCTTCCAAATCGTCCGTTGGAGAATGTTCGGAAAGATGACAATTCGAGATTTCTCGAATCAAACCCCTAAAGAAAATTTCCACGTGTCCATCGGACGCAATCGTTTACACACGAAAGTATCTTAGTAATCTTTTATGGGTGATGTCTCTTTCAAGGACAATTCCTTAGACAGATAAAGATAGAGTCGTCATTATTTGGTTTTCTTTAAGTAAGGTATCTCACGTACGAGGGACTCGATCATGTCAGAAAGAAAGTACTTTTAGATACTTCGGTCGTGGTCGGGAGTCAAGGAAAAATCGAGAAACATCAAGATATCTTACTTTCTTACCCCAGTAAAAAAGTTTCTTCGTCGAACTGTATTTATCATTCAAACAATCCTCTACTAAAACAGTACGGCCCGCGTAAAAGGCCGTCGTCGCGGACCTCACGAGGTAACCCCAAGTTTAGTACCCTTCACCAAGTTCCGTTCGTCGGCTGGTTAGTCTTGACTAGGAAGACTCGGTCTGAAGCGGTCATCGGTGTAGGTGAAGACCGGTGATCGACCTCTCAAAGGTCGATCGACCAATCGAATGGACTCTCGTAGAATACTCAGGTGTCTTACGGTTTTCTCCTATTCCTGTCCGTAGTACCCCTAGGGGTGTCGAGACAGAAGAGTCGGAGAAAATTACTCGGACGGAGGAACTAAAGTAAGGACGGACAGGTCCGGGACTAGTAGAGACTGGACTTAACGACATGGACGAAGGACTGATAAAGAAGGTGTAGACATAAAAATTTGTTAACGTAACGTATTAAATGTGTGGTAACTCAAACGGTCAAAATTTCTGTAAATTCATGAGAATCATGTCATTTAAACGACTCACCATGTAGGTGGTGGTGTTGGGTCAAAATCTTGTAAAGGTAGTGGGGCATTTTAGGTAAGTAGGGAAAAGGGTAGAGGTCAGGGTCCAAGGGACCCCTTGGTGATCAGTTGAAAGACAAAGGGAAAAGACTTGTAAAATATATTTACCTGAATTATTATACTTAAGAAAATACAGACCGAAAAAGTGACTTGTATTACAAAAACTCCAAGTATGCGTGATTTCTTACATAGTAATGAAACAAAAATAACGGTTTATCATAAGTAGGGACATACCCGGTGTAAAACATATAAATGGTTAGTTACCTGTGCACCTAACAAACATGAAAAACCTCTAATATTGATTACGACGAAAAAGTACATACTCAAAAAGAACCCATATATGGATCCTCACTTTAACAGTACACCTATTGGGACATATTGAACAGCTCTCTAAAAACATGACAAAGGGTCTCACCGACTTGATAAATATAAGAACGGTCGTCCGGCACATACTCCCAAGACCAAAGAGGAATAGGAGTGATTGTAAACAATAATAATAAAACTCATACCGGTAAGATCAAATAACTTCACTTCACTATAAAGTAGGAACGTAAATCAAAACAGTCCACTCTTTGTAAACACTACACCCCGTCAACAACCTCATTTGTCCTTTTTTCACAAACTTTGAGAATCAAGTAGAAAACCATCCGGGGACTTATAGAAACATAACCAGTAACTTATAAGTACACCAAGGTCCGAATCTTATATCTTTCTTTTACATCCACAAATAAGAGACGAAGTGGTAACAGGTACAGAACTTTGTTTATAACTTCTTTATTGTTTTAAAATTTTTGTTAATTATAAATTTAGTGTCATAAGTATGTTAACTAACTTTTTCTTGGAAAGATAATTCGTTCATAATTTCGACATTAAACCTCCCGGAAAAACCGAAATAATAATTCAGGTTATAACCTTAGTGAGTGAACTACACTATATATCCTCGGTAAAAGACTACGTGGTCATAATTAGGTGAATATCGACTTACCGATTACCTAATCGTTTGTGAAAGTAAAAGATATTTCCTATAACACTCCGGGACTCTCTACCACTCTTTGTGTCGACTTCTCTTAGTATGAAGTACATAAGTTTGAGACGTTTTCAAATCGTAACTACCACCCTAATTACAACACAATCTCAAATCTTTTCTATAAATACGGAACGTAAATCTTTATTATGTCACTTAGGTATTTTTTTCGTAGGAACAAACAAATTTCATCTGAACCTCTCTCTTTGAGTAATCATTTACAATTTTAAACTGGAGACTTATGAATTAATATAATTTTCAAATCTAAAAAAATTTAACGGAATGATTTTTTATTTTATTTAAAAGAATGACGAGAGCATTGACTAAAAGACGGTTTAAACAGACAAGTTGTGAGTCTTCAACCTGTCGTTCAACACACATTCTTACAAACGTCTGTGAATTCCGCCATAAAAGAGAGTAGAGTTTAGTAAAGTATTCAGAGTAAATATACAATAATGACTAAATCCTGAAATTCATGGTACAAATATATAAATTGTATACCTTTGTGCTGTTTACGACCCCCTTTTGTGAACCACGTTTGTCTGTATAACTGTGTTGGGACTCCCGTAGACGGACAGAAACAGGTAATCCTCAGTGGAGTGACCACATCAAGACTCGTCCACGAGTGGGAATGACATGTACTAACGATACGCGTAACCACTGGGTGGTGTAATGACTGTAAACGGATTTTTACAGTCACGATCCTTCCTACCAATTTCTTCTTTTTCAATCGAATAATTTTTTCTATCTCACTATTCAGTCCTTAAACCCTCATTGTCCATATGTGTTTATATATCTATTTTATCTATTGTTCTAGGACGACATATCGGGTCCCTCGACATGAGCTTTAAAACATTATTGGATATTAACTTTCCTTTGACTTTTTCACATATACACACACACACACATATTGACTCAGTGAAACGACATGTTGACTTTGATTGTGTTGTGACATTCAGTCAATATGAAGTTAAAATTTTTAATTAAAAAATTCTTTTTTCCTATCACTCCTTTCCCTTCTTCAGTCCTAAACGAGACCAACCAGTCTCAGTCAAAGAAATAGAAAATGATATACCTTATTCTTTTGTCTTTATCGGAGGTATCACATTCCGCCTGAAGCCCTCAGTACCTATAGTCTTCTCACAAAAAACCGAGTTCCAAGGACTCTCAGTACAGAGCCTTGTGTCTAGTCTTAATCTACTTGCTTCAATCTTTACGACCCCACTAACCCTCTACGGTATCTCTCTACGTACTTTTAAGACTTAAGACACCTCCTTTACGTTCACACCTTTTCCTTTCCCCGAGTCTACCTTTTCGGTCTCCAAATCTATGATCCTCCTCCGCCCGTTGACCACTACCTTCCCTTTCTACTTTTCACTCCTTCCCTCTTTCTCACCGCCCACCTCCCGTCCTAAAACCCACAAGAAGAGACCCCTCATCCTGAGAGGTAGGTAAGAGAGGTTCTGTCTCTTGGATGGTGAAGTCTGTACCACGGGTAGGCACCGACCCCTCCTTAGAAGTCTTCCTGTGTTGGAGGACGTACCTGTCCTCCTGTAAAGATTCTTTTGGGTACTACTCTCGACGACTACACTTCGAACGGACCCAAGACACACCTACACAGGGGGAATGTCTTGTCCCTTGCTTTTTAAGTTGTGTACGATGTCCTTCAAAGGAACGTTCCAACGACTACCAGGACTCCGAAAAAATTTTAGTAGATCAGATATCTGGAAACAATTTAAAATAGTCAAAAGGGTTTTTACAGAGAGTATTAAAAAAAAAGAGATCAATCCAGGAATCAGAATTCTTCGACTTCGTAATCCTCACCACCTTACGATTTCTAAATTCGTTTTGGGATTTTGAGTTAAATCTTTGTGTCTTGTTCACCATTCGACTTTCGATTGATTGAAAATCAACTTATATTTATGTTTTTTGTGTATAATGTCCTCTCTCTTAAAAATGACCGTCAAAGGAGAGAGTACCTTTTTTAGTTTAGATAGAAGAGGCACACACATTCTTACAAACGTCTGTGTATTCCCTTCGGAAAACAAAAACCTTATCCAACAACCTTATCCACCCTAACTTCCGGTAAAGTATGTTCACGTGTCTTTAAGACACTCTCCCTTTTACCGTCAGATAGGATTTATTTATGACTTGTTCGACCTTCGAAAAGTTGGTGAATTTAAACGTGGTATCTTTTCTTCCGTAAGACCGGTCACAATCTTCTATGGACTTATTCCTTTCTATGTCGGGTCGAAGGAACCAGACTGAAATATTATTTCTATTACTCAACAGAGAGGACAATAGACTAAAATCAAGTCTACTATCAGTTACCATTTCTTACCAATCTCTCGACATTCGGGATCTCTCGAGTCTATGGTACAACCTCAGACAACCATCCAAGACTCCCACCCCCTTTAGTGGACCTCGACATCTGTTGACCTTTTAAGACACCTGGTGTGGTCCTTTATAAAACAGAATGGATCCAAACTTTGAGGAAGGTCTAAGGTCATAACTGGACCTCTTACTGTAAGAGGTCAAGGAACCTGAGACTCAGAGAAACACAAGTTCCAAACCGTCAGTAGTATGCCATAGGTCGACCTTATTATTACAACTACGACAAACGAGTTTATTAAGACTTAGATGATTCGACTACTTTAACAACCTACCTCACAAACTGAAAGGATCGTATATATACATTAGTCTCATGGAAAATTGAGAGTCTTCTAATTCCGTGATTTTCAAAAACGGTAGATTACTTGTAGTTAGTCAGGTTTACACTCTACTCCAAAAAGGTCAGTGAAAAGTATATTGGTCGTAAACGTAAATAAATGTAAAAATCGAAAAACCTTGGGGGTTTATCGGTTTTGAGGTGTCGATTTAGTTCCGTCACACGCTGACCGTATTCTTATCTGTATATCTAGTTATCTTCTCTTAACTCTCAGGTTTTCATTAAGAAGCGAACACCAGTCAAATAAAAACTGTTCCCATAACGACATCCGACTTACAAACACGACCGGAGAGGAAGATAAGCATACAACGTCGGATTAGGGGTTTCACTATGACAAACCTCCACCCCGGAAACCTTCCACTAATCCAGTATTCCCACCTCGGGAGCTCTTATCTTAATCACGAGAATATTTTTTCTTCGGGGCCTCTCGAGGGAGTGGGAAAGGTGGAATACCCCTGTGTCCCTCCTCAACCAGTAAGTACTTGGTCCTTTACCTTGAAGTGGTCTGTACCTTAGACGAGCGTGGTACTACAACCTAAAGGATCGGAGACTTTGACACTCTTTATTTACGAACAGTAAATTCGGTTGGTCAAATATCATCAAACAATGCCGTCGGACCTAGCTGATTCCATGACTTTGTTGACACCTTTGTACCATGCTCGTGTTGACCTATAGGTGAACGTTTTCTCACTTCAAACTGGGGAAAAACCGTAGTAAGCGTTTGCGATTGAGTCGTACATAGTGTCCGATTTATATTTTCGATTTTGTTTGTCTTTTCGATCTTTTACACCCTCATTTAGAATTACTGAAATTAAAGAATCCACCTTGTGGTTTTCATACTCATTATTTTCTTTTTTTATTTTTGGTTTTAAATTCTGCAAACATGACACCTCTTAGTTTTTTCACTTTTCTATTGACTGTCTTACCTTCTTTTATAACCTTTTAGTACATAGATTCTCTGAACACAGGTCTTATATATAATAAATTTCACAATGTCGAATTATTATTTTTCTCTTGGACTTTGTTTTTCTCTGTACCCTAAATTCTCAATAAAGAGGTTTTTTCTATTTGTCTACTATGCATGTACTCTTCTACAAGTCATAGTAATCAGTAACACCTTTACGTCTAACTTTGGTGTCACTCCATGGTGAAGTGTGGGTGATCCTACCGACGTTACTTTTTTTCTGTCTGTTATCGTTCATAACCACTCCTGTCCCTTTGTTACCTTGGGAGTATGGAACATCCATCTCTACATTCTACCACGACGACGAAGTCCTTTGTCAGAACGTCAAGGAATTTATGAATTTGTATCTCAATGGTATACTGGGTCGTTAAGGTGCGAATCCAAATATGGGGTCTCGTTACTTTTGACTATAGGTGTCTTTTTGAACATGTACTTACAAATATCGTCACATCCATATTATCGGTTTTTCATCTTTGTTGGGTTTATAAGTATTCAACTACTTACCTATTTATTTTACATATATATTATAACAACTTATAATGAGTTAATTTTATTACTTTGTGACTATGCATGATGTTGTACCTACTGGGGACTTGTAATACGATTCATTTTCTTTGGTCAATGTCAAAAGGACATATATACGGGATATTAAACTTTTCTACAAATGTGGGGATCGGTTCTGTACCTACGTTGAATTTACAAGTAACCGTCTACTCGTCTATTTTCTTTACACCACACATGTGTGTGTGTGTGTCCTTATAATGAGTCGGTATTTTTCTTACTTTATTACGGTAAACGTCGTTGTCTCTATCTGGATCTCTAATAGTATGATTCACTGCACTCAGTCTTTTTCTGTTTATAGTATACTATAACGAATATACACTTTAGAATTTTTTACTATGTTTACCTGAATGAATGTTTTGTCTTCGTCCGAGTGTATGTACCTTTTGTTTGTACCAATGGTACTCCTTTCCACTCTCTCTATTTAATTCGTAAATCCTAATTGTTTGTGATAATATATATTTTATCTATTGGTTGTTCTTGGATGACATATCGTGTCCCTTGATATGAGTTATAAAACATTATTTGACATTCTCTTTTATTAGACTTTTTCTTATATACACACACACATATATATACACGTACATAAACTTAGTGAAACGACATAGGGACTTTGGTTGTTGTAACATTTAGATGAAAGAAGGTTATTTTTCTTTCCTTCGCTCAATGTTTCCTGGTATATGGGATTCAGGTCTTGTCCGTTTAAATATCTGTCTTTTTCATCTAACCTCTAACTAATCTCGGTCTCAACCGTTCACCCCATCCCAACCCCCCTTTCCCCTGACTGACGGTCACACTAGTCTCAAATAAAATCCCCACTGGTTGTAAAAGTTTTGATCTAGCACCACTGTCAACGTCGGTATCTTAACTCCGTTCACCTTTCCCTCTCTATTTGTGTTTAGACAACTTAACACATGAAAAGTTTACCTACTCAATGTACCATACCGTTATTATAGAGTCTATTCGACGGAAAAAATTTGTACCTAAAACCGGATTAGTATGTAAAATTGGTCACTTTCTTTATACAACTCATTTACAATCATTAGGTAGTAAAATACAAGACGAGTAACTGAGTATAAAATTAATCTCTTTATATGTAGAGATTAATGACGGTAACACACGGAGTCCGACTACACAAACCGACTTAGAGAAACTGGTACCTTTATCAACAAGAAATTAGTCCAGTTATTTTGTTAATGACGACCGTCTGCCTACACGGAGGACAAGTTGTAACTCCAGTAAGACTCGGGGACCCGGTATGTTTGACATCCACCTTTTAATTTTGGTGAACCACAAAGATCTCTAACTCGGGATGGTTATACTATATAAGCTATACATTTAAATATGAATTTTTATATGAAACGGTTCATAAGGGAGAGACCGTCACTTCCCGACAATTGAATGATTAAAAAATTTTCTCCCCAAGGAAACACCAGGTAAAAATAAAGAAATTCTGTCTTTTTGATATGACAATAAAATTTTCGGTGACCTGTATTCGTATCGATCCTAGGATCATTAATAAGAAACTGTTTTAGTCACCCAAAAGTAACTTACACTGATGTAAAAAGAGTTGGATCCGAGACACGAAACCGCTCCGTGGTCTTTTCATTGAACACACTAGAGAGAGGGTAGTCGTCAGTTTCGGAAAAACATTTTATCGTCTACCTGTGAAAGTCAAGTTCTATTAACAGTATTACACCAGTTAAGTCTGTGACTCTACACCATTCTTGACTTGGTAATCCTCCCAAAGGGTGTTTGACCTCGGAAACCCAATGTGGAACTTCTACTCGTCTCAATCTTGTTCACCTACTCCTCCCCCTTTGTCCTCCTCCTTTGACCAGGTTCTTCGTCTCCGTTCTTCCACGCACACCCTCGACTCTCCTCGGACCACCCGCTCGCACCTGCTGAACCGAACCTCCTCCCGCTAGGTGTACCCAGGAACTCTGAGGACAAGATCATCCGTCCCCAGGGTGACATCTGACACCCTTGTCGAGTCAGTTTCATAAGCAAAACTTACCTTCGGAACTAGACCCTGAACTCTACCCTCTAACATCTCTGACTATTGGTCGACCTGTCGGTAACGATGACAGGTTCAGACTTCGGTCCTCTCTAACCTATTTCCCCAGTCCTTTCAACTCAGTGTGTGTGTGTGTCTGTGTCTTTATGTATGTAAATAAGAGAAAAGCAAAGACAAGGGTCCATCCAATAATGTCTCACACTTCATCTCGTTGGACACGATTTGTCATCCAGAATATATATATGTTATATATATATATAGAATCACACATATACAATTACATCTGGAGGACTAAATAGGGAGGAGGGGACTATGGGTAGGGGAAACTAGTGGAATTCAAAGAAAAGATTCCGACATTCAGACAAAGAGAAAACATTTACTTAGATAAACATAGTAACATCTGTGCTCGAGAATTACCATAATATACTATAGGCAGAGAGAGCTAGACTGAATGGAGAGACTGAAACTAGTACAGGTTCGGAGAAGCACAACACCGTTCACCGTATTAAAGTAAGGAAAACTACCGAATCAACATAAGGTAACATATCCATGGTGTAGAAGAAATAGGTAAGGTGACAACTACCTGTAGATCCAACGAAGGTGCAGAACCGAGAATTCTCATCACGACGATACCGCTAGGTTTTCAGATGTTCGTTATTTACGACCTCTCCCGCACCTTTTTTTCCCTTGGGAGAATGTGACAACCACCCTTACGTTTGATCATGTCGGCGATACCTCTTGTCACACCTCTAAGGAATTTTTTGACGTTTATCTTGACGGAATACTGGGTCGTTAGGGTGACGACCCGTATGTGTGGCTCCTTTGGTCTTAACTTTCTCTATCCACATGGGGTTACAAGTAGCGTCGTGACAAATATTATCAGTCCTGTACCTTCGTTGGATCTACAGGTAGTCGTCTGCTTACCTAGTCTTTCGACACCATGTATCTGTGTTACCTCATAATGAGTCGGTAATTTTTCTTATGTAAACTTAGTCAAGATTACTCCACCTACTTTGACCTCGGATAATATGTCTCACTTCATTTAGTCTTTCTTTTTGTGGTTATGTCATATGATTGTGTATATATACCTTAAATCTTTCTACCATTAATATTGGGAGATACGCTCTGTCGTTTTCTCTGTGTCTACATATCTTGCCTGCAAATCTGAGACACCCTCTCCCTCTCCCACCCTACTAAGCCCTCTTACCGTAACTTTGTACATATGATAGTCCATTCTTTACTTAGCGGTCAGATACAAGCTATGTCCTATGTCCTACGAACCCCGACCACGTGCCCCTACTAGGTCTCTCTACTATACTCCACCCTCACCCCAAGTCCTAACCCTTGAGTACATATGGACACCGACTAAGTACAGTTACATACCGTTTTGGTTAAGTCATAACATTTCGTTTTATTTCATTTTTATTTTTCATTTTTTTTTTCTCATCACGACGATACTTGTAACCCACGTACATAGAAAAACTTAATACCAAAAGAGACCTGTATGTGGGTCCTCCCCCTAACGTCCTAGTACACCATCGAGATAAAAATCAAAAAATTTCTGGAAGGTATGACCAGAGGTATCACCGACAACAAACAGACTTACAAACAGTCACAACACTCAAATTTTTTATATATATGATACACGAATCATACGGGGTCCGTGGCTAACTCCGGGACCACAACCCCCCGGTGATCCTTTAGAGTCTGTATCGGGGTTGGGGACCCCAGGAACCGACCCACCCCTCTGGTGCGACTATCGTAATCGCACCGAGTGTCACCTTCTCCTTCACGATCCCGAAGTCTCTAAGTCCGTCGAGTACAGCAACCCTCAGTGTCTCCTATGGGGCCGGTACAAACACCCCACCCACCACACTACGAGTCGGTACATGAGGGGAGTCACCCCTCCTGAGGTCGGGACCCCACCACAGGAAGTCCTCCTTCAGAAAGGGTATTTGAGTAAGTGAGACTACCTTGTTTACAGAAATTTTTGTAAATTTGGTTCCTCTTGGACGAAAGAATTCGAGAGTAAAACTTCAGATGGAACTGTGAAAGAGTAAACACCTAACACGAAAACCCAAGACAGGGATTTGTGTGTACGTACGATTCAGTGAAGTCAGACTGAGAGACACTGGGACATCTGACATCGGGCGGTCCGAGGAGACAGGTACCCTAAGAGGTCCTCGCTCAACGGTTCGGGAGGAGGTCCCCTAAAAGGGTTGGGTCCCTAGTTTGAGTCCAGAGAATGTAGACGACGTAATCGTCCGCCCAAGAAATGGTGATCGCGGTGGACCCTTCGGGCATAGAGATTTGTGTGTAAGGGGTTTGGGGTGAGCACGTCTAAAAGAGGATATCAAAGGAGATGTTCATAATATTAAAATGTAAAACAGGACACTAGGTAAACCTCAAGTAAAAGACAAGTTCCGTACACAGATGCAGGTACAAAACCGGAGACCTGTAGGTCAACAAGGGTGTGGTATACAATTTTTCTCATTGTAAAGAGACAGTTCAATGGAAACCACTTTCAGTCAACTAATATAAACACACCGAGACCGAGAGATAAGACAAGGTAACCCGACAAACGGGAAAACAGTTTTCGTGAGTCGGAACTAACTACAACGAAATATCATGCAGAGCTTTAACCCATTACGCTCAGGAGACTGACAAGAACCAAAAGTCTTACTAAAACCGACAGGAATAAAGAAACGTAAAGGTATTCTCGAGTTCGTAAACGAGTAACTGTCGATGGTTTTCCGAACGGTCCTAAAACTGAACTGACGTAAACCAGGTATCGAGCCTGATGTCTCTTAATTCGACAACAAAACTCGAAATTTAACCCAAACCCCTGGACCGTGATCCTTTCTCGGTTTGACTCTTTGGGGATCCAATCATTTCGTAGTCAATCGTCTCTTGTTCCCCGACCCCGGACACGATATCTACTCTGTCGCTCTACCTCCACCCTCAACTCCCAAAACCCCCAGTCAATCTCTTTTGTCCGACAGTCTTAATCACTGACCCCCATATGACTCCAGGGTCCCAACACCCCCCTGTACCCCAACCTGGTCTTCAACACAAATCCGTAGAGACTTTCCGTCCTCTCCTGGCGTCGAGACACCCCGTACCGCTCCTCCGTCTCGTCTACCGGGTTACAGCACAAGAAACCGTCCTCCCGACGGGAGACCTCGGTCGAATCGGGCTCGACCACGGACCGAGGTACGACTGGGACACCTCTCGAGCTTACGAGGCTCAAAGGGGAACCCTCCGGAACTTTTGGTGGGTGAACCGGTATCCCTTCCTTCACCTCGAACACCCCTCCTTCCCGTAGGAAAGTTCAATAGGGACTACCACGACCCAATGATAATTTCGTGAGACTCGGGAACGTCTATTAAGTAAGACTCGGTCTCTTTAGAAGTAAAGAGGGACAACTCAACTCTGTGACAGAAGACCTCTTACTGAAAAATCACCGACGAATCTCTAAATGAGCTAACTACGAAAATACTGGAAAGTTTGCAGGATCACACCAACCGGTCGGTCACGGACGACGTCGAAATTCTCAAGGACAATCGGGTCTGTTTCCACTGCCCCTGACACTACCTGTCGTAGTTCAGATCCCCTCAACCTCTTAGACGCTACGGAAAGACAGAAAAAAGGAGGAAAAACAATTACCCCTAACCTTTGTATATTTATGCGTACCGTTCCCACAGGGACGTCTCCTAAGGCGGGGGGAGGTATTCATAAAGGTCATTGGGTTAGAGAAGTGTAACAGTCAAAGAGACACTCCTTCCCTCTACGGTACGAGGTATCGGTGTGACATTCTTCTCAAAACCCCCAACTATTTGATAAGAAAACATTAGTTCCTTAACTTAGCGTTAAGTCATTCTCCCACTTACGTCTAATGAGGTACCGGGTCATCCATAAAAGATTGTTCAAAACTCCGGGCACCTCTCCTCCGACCGAAATTCTTCTACCTTTTTGTGCGATCGGCGAAACTCCTTCCCGGTACTGATGTAAGTCTGTGACAACGATTCTCGTCGGACCGAAAAGGGGAGGAGGAGGGAGGGGACGAAAATTTTTCGACGTCGAATTTTCGGAGATAACACACCTCCCCTCTTTATACGATTAAACTCCGTGTCGAGGGGAGCCTCAGAAAAAACTCGGACAGTATCGACTCTATACTGACTACTATTTCTCTTCTCTTCCGCCCTCCCGAGAATAACACGGGTCTCTTTCCCCAACTTGGTCACCGGTGAGGTCAGTGGGCACTGCGGGGGACCCACTCACCCAGGGCGACCCGGGGGAACGGGAACTAGGAGGGATGGGGTGCGACATGGGACGTCCCTCCGACATACGACTTTTAATACTTTACGTTCCCTAACCGCCCTCCCTCTTGGAAGGTGGAGGATCTGTGTGGTATCGGTTCTTTTTTTTTTTCCTTACCCATAAAACTTTACCGTCGTTTTGACACTAATATGGGTCCGGCATTAACTTCTCAACTAGATCTATTGAACCGCGAAAGGTTTCGACTAGGCTAGTGTCAAATGGTGGTACACCCACTCCAGTTAAAGACAGCACAGAAGGGCATTTGTGAACCGAACGGAGAACCTAGTTAGTTCCACATGGAGTTAAGACTCCGGAACTTGAAACTAGACATGTTACTCTACTGTCAAAACCTATACATTACAAAGGAAAGTGTTGTCCTTTTTGTGTAGAAGGAAAGACGAGACTGACCGACTAAAAATACGTCCCTTCACGTGACTAAATTAAGGAACACCTGTGTAAACTCGCGTCAATCAAAAAATTTGCACACTTCAAATATTGACTTCTTATTACGTCCGTAATGGTTTGTCGGTAATCCTGAACGCTTTCACGAAGGTCTAACTTTAAAGTGTGCTGAGTGACCTCCGTCAAGTATGTGAACAGTGAATATGGACATCATATAGGACATATATATATCAAGATACCAAAAATATGGTACAAAACTTCAGTCTCTTGTTTAGAATTAACTTAAGATCCAAACACAACTCACTGACCATCTATACCTACCAACATAGGAAATACACCCTTTGTTTTTATATCCTACGAAAATAACGTTACCAAAGGTTTACATGGAAAAAAAAAAATTTGTGCAATTCACAACCCTGAAGGACCGTCAGGTCACCAATTCTGACACGAAGATGACGTCCCCCGTACACAAGCTAGGGACCAACGTCTTCATTCTAGGGAGTACGACACGTCACACCCAACCCCTCCACCGTCCCCCACCTAAAGAAAAATTTTTTAGTTCGTAATGCAGAAACATAGAGAAGGAATATTTAAGACTTTTTGACTTTGTACCCTTTAGAAACGTGACATTTTTACTCTTCAATGAGTATCCTCGAAGTGACCTATCTTTGATCCCAGCCTTAAGGAAGGAAGTAGGGATGTTTCTTCATCGAGTACATGGACCTACGTGTGTGTATAATTTACTTCTTCTGACATCCAAACGAAGGAGGACTTTAATTCCAACCCTCAGGAGGGAAACCACCCAAGACAGACGACCATACCACTCACATGAAATGGTAATTTTAGTGTCGGATATTTGTCGAAGGTAAGTAGAAAAACAAGACTCAGTTCAGTATCGACCGATTCCTAGAGTATCACTTTTTTGTCTAGTTGGTGGATAAAATCACTAAACGACGGGTGATCAAGTCATTTAAGTCTGCACGAGTCTAGTGTTTCGTTACTAAAGGGCACGAAGGAAACATACAAAAAATTTGGAGTTGTCCACCGTATTTTAGTCACAAATTCTCGGTGTAATAAGACTCATTGCAAAACGTACACGAAGATTGAGTCGAACCCGTGTGGACACTCGGCGCCGACCCAAACGGAGGAATCCTCGACTTCGCTCATACACAGAATGACTCGCGAAAAGTGGAGATCGTTACTAGTACTTGACTCTGTAAAGTGGTATTTGTACATTTCCAACTTCCTTTCGCCCTCGAGTCGTTTGGTGTTTGCGGTCTGAAAGACGGAGACTAAAGTTTGAATCATTACGCTCCTTGGGAGCACCTCAAGAGCTACCGAGGTCGTCTGACGTCTAGTGTTACGACACTGAACCCTTCACAGTACACCAGTACCGAAACTTTTTCCGCACACATGTACCGATCGCAGTTAGAGGTGACTGTAGGTAAATTGTGAATTATGACATCGGTCCTCGGCCAGAGTGGTGAACCGGCGTAAGAGAAAGTAGAAGGGTCAGGGAAAATTCCACCGAGATGTCCACCCCTAGACTCTGGGTCTCCTCAACTCACTTGAACGAGGACTACAACTCGACCTCTTTGAGAATTTGAGGATCAAAAGCGACACCCGAGATCCTGGCACTGTGTTGATTTTCATAGTGTCCCTCTTTTGCGGACGAGCAATGGGGAGTCCAAGGGTTAGTCTACCCCCGAAGAAAGGACTTCGGACGGAACGGGGGCTGCGAGGGTCGGGTGGTTTTAGTCGGAAGGACGAGCACCAAGGGGATGCAGGAGGGCACTCGGGACCCGGTGCGCTCAAGTCCCGCCGGTCCTTGGTCTAGGGTGGGCCACTAGTCACTCGTCGTAAGTATTTAGTCAACGGGACCTGGTCTGACACCCGGACGAGGGCCCTTACTTAGTCTTCACCTCGGACACGGGTCCGTCTATCGGACACTAAGATCGATGGGACTGTCACGAGGGTGTACTGACCTACCCCACGCCACCCCCTTCGCCAGTTATAAACGACTTAGTCTTCACTGGTACACAAGGACACAAGGGTTCTCGGGGCAGTGAGGACCTTACTAACACGGACCGTGTTAGGGTCCGTGTACTATGTACACAATTCACTTGTTTACTCAGTGACTCACTTTTCAAAATCTTGACCAAAAGTCACAACAATCACGATTTAACGTTCATAAATGTTTCCTTTCTTACCTGGCAGCTACGGCAAACACATAAAGGGTGACACTCGGAATTACATAAAAATGAACTTTATCACTCTACAGAGTTCTACAGACCTAAAAACTACTCACTCCGTCTCCTCCCGTTTCTCTTCCCTTACCTTTACAAGACCGACGTTTGAAGTTTTCAATGGTGAAGTGCATTTTATCGGTCACCCGTAAACGAACGACATACTGAGGCCCTTGAGTTTGACCCCGAGACATTGTTGGATCTCCTTAGTCTACCCCATCCTCCACCCTCCCTTCAAGTTCTCCCTCCCCTGTATACATGTGGATACCGATTAAGTACAACTCCATACCATCTTTAGTTTGGCTATGACATTTTGTTAATAGGAAGTTAATTTTTTTAATTAATTTTTCAATGGTGAAGTCCGTTTCCGAATGACGAAAAACAAGTGTTACTATGTTTTTATTAGTAAAAAGTACTATTGTTGAATTGGAGACTTTAGCAAGGACAGAAAGTCAAGTTAAGTCAGCGAGTCAGCATAGGTTGAGAAACACTGGGGTACTTGGCGTCGTGTGGTCCGGAGGTACGGGTAGTGGTTGAGGGCCTCAAATAAGTTCGAGTACAAGTAAGTCAGCCACTACGGTAGGTTGGTAGAGTAGGAGACAGCGGGGGAAGAGGAGGGTGGAAGTTAGAAAGGGTCGTAGTCCCAGAAAAGTTTACTCAGTCGAGAAGCGTAGTCCACCGGCTTCATAGTCTCAAAGTCGAAGTTGTAGTCAGGAAGGTCACTTGTAAGTCCTGACTAAAGGAAATCCTACCTGACCAACCCACAGGAACGTCAGGTTCCCTGAGAGTTCTCAGAAGAGGTTGTGGTGTCAAGTTTTCGTAGTTAAGAAGCCGTGAGTCGAAAGAAATATCAGGTTGAGAGTCTAGGTATGTGCTGATGACCTTTTTGGTATCGGAACTGATCTACCTGGAAACAACCGTTTCATTACTGAGACGAAAAATTATACGACAATACGTATTTTCAATACTGGTTGAACCAGTATTGAAAAGAAGGTTCCTCGTTCACAGAAAATTAAAGTACCGACGTTAGTGGTAGACGTCACTAAAACCTCGGGGGGTTTTATTTCAGACTGTGACAAAGGTGACAAAAAGGTAGATAAACGGTACTTCACTATCCTGTTCTACGGTACTAGAAGCAAAAGACTTACAACTCGAAATTCGGTTGAAAAAGTGAGAGGAGAAAGTGAAAGTAGTTCTCCGAGAAATCAAGGAGAAGTGAAAGACGGTATTCCCACCACAGTAGACGTATAGACTCCATTAACTATAAAGAGGGCCGTTAGAACTAAGGTCGAACACGAAGAAGGTCGGGTCGTAAAGAGTACTACAGGAGACGTATATTCAATTTATTCGTCCCCTTGTTATATGTCGGAACTACATGAGGAAAAGGATAAACCTTGGTCAGACAACAAGGTACAGGTCAAGATTGACAACGAAGGACTGGACGTATATCCAAAGAGTTCTCCGTCCAATACACCAGACCATAAGGGTAGAGAAAGTCTTAAAAGGTGTCAAACACCACTAGGTGTGCCAGTTTCCGAAACCGTATCAGTTATTTCGTCTTTATCTACAAAAAGACCTTGAGAGAACGACAAAGCTACTAAGTCGTCTACAACCGTTAAACTAGAGACCAAGGAGACGGAAAAGATTTTGGTCGAACTTGTAGACACGCTCACCCATTAATGGGTCTTAGGATCCGACCGGGAGACCGTCACCCACCTTCCCCACTGGCAATAGATAGGTAATGTGAACCCGACCCCGACGAACTGTTTGTGGTAGGACCTCAAAATAACGACAACACACTTTCGTATTTGACGAATAAGTAGTATTGTCGATGAATAACTCACGAGGGTCGAGAACACGTTTCGGATGTCGTACGTAATCTATGAATTGGGTTACCGTACCAAATAGTCACCGAAAAGTAATTTTTCTACTTAACTGTAATTCTTCGTAACTAAACGTTTCTAGATACAACAGAGGAGGGAATAAGAGACAGAACCGGGTTATACTAAATGAGAATTCTCTACAAAACATTTTATGTGTTTGCAAAAAAATATTTCCATACTACATATAAAATCCTTAATGGAGATAGGTCACACGTGTAACGTCTAGACCGTAAACGGACCCGGATTGTCTTATAAATGAAACTATTGATGTGTAGAGTGTTTTTGTTCTCGTACAAACCGATTCTCAGTTCTCTGGACTCAGAAATCAGGTCAGAAAGGATTAATGTGTGACCTTTTCGCTCACTACCAAAATTTTAAAAGGAAGACGTATCTTAAGACACACGTACCTTACAAATAAAGTTCGTCCCGGTCTTTTAGTCCGCTCCCAGCTTGTGTAGAGAAGAGTAACATCAAAGTAACAAACTGAGGACCCGGAGAAGAATTCACCGGAGCCACCATTTCACTGTAACAGCACAGGTGACGGGGTCTGGTTCCTGTCTCGGGTCACCATGTCTTCGGAAGGAGACGCTTAACTGTAGGTAGTAAGTCATTGGTGAAACTTTAGTGTAATCGGGTAAGACTAAGGCGAACTCACATACTAATTCACGGGACTTTACAACAACTAATTTTCGCGTCCTGCTCGTGTCACAAGACTTCACGTGACCGCACAACGGTCGGAAGGCGGTAGAATAGGGGGTTTTGGGTCCTTCCCAAAATAGTTTACCGAACACTCCAGTCTCATCTACTACTGTCAGTGGACGGAATCAACAAGAAAGAAATTTTCGTTTGTTTCTAAGGAAAATCGTTATGTCTTGCGGTAACCACATTCTTATCACTTCGGAGGTAAATCTTATTTGTGATTGACGGACTGGGTGGACTTCTCCACTTAAGACGGTCAATCACGAACAGCAGATGACCCGTTTAGAGTCGTCATCGGTGTCTGAAAAGTCTTCACGACCCACAGTCGAACCTTCCTTTGTCTCCATTGTCCGAGACCCTTTGGTCAGGCACTGAGGTCAACCGCGACAGAACCACTGGTGCTACGACTGACTCACTTACTTATTATAACTTCTACATTCTTATCTCAGACTGATTTTAACTAAGTGTCTTACAAGTACCCTCTGTCGTCCGAAACAGGAGTCACTGACCGTAAATTTGTACAGTTTAGGTGTCTAAAATTTATAAGTTTAATGTTTTCTCGTATCCAATCAAACCATAGTGAACGCGGAGTCCTTTGGACCCGGCGGAAGACCTGTAGTGTCAAAGGATATAAGGACTCAGTAGACAACTTCTTAGAGTTCAAAAAGGTCACTAGTCTCTCTTGAGACAAGACAGACGAAAGTTTTAAATCCTATTAAAAACAGAGTTAAAGGTCGTAAAGAGACCAAAGTGTCACTAAAAGACATCGACGATACGTTAGTGGTGGAAAGTCCTGGGTATGTCTCTCCAACAAGGAGTGTAAAAGGGAAACGGAGACTCTACGAGACTTAGCGAATCTAAAGGGTCATTCTTCATTAACGTAGTCTTCATTAAGCACCGTAGTTTATCAAACTATCTAAAGTCACGCTACCGATTCTACATTAGACACAACCGGCGGAACAGCTACGAGATCCTATAAAATACAGACTGGACTGTCCCTGCCTATAAAGTTCAGTAGGGTCACCAAAGGTTGAACGTTTCCGTTTCACTTTCACAAACAGCGAGTCAGTGCAGGTTGAGAAACGCTGGGGTACCTGACGTCGGACGATCCCAGGAGACAGGTACCCTAAGAGGTCCGTTCTTATGTTCCCACCCAACGGTAAAGAAGGAGGTCCCCTAGAAGGGCGGGTCTCTAACTCGGTGGACGTTTTCGTTTTTCGGGTATCTAATAAAATCACGTCATGTCCCGGAATTTACTGAAGTAGGATGAAGAGGAGTAAAGGTAGGGTCTTTTCTTTGTCTTCTCCGGTTTCACTTATTTTCTAACGTAAACTTATTTATACCATATAAAACTTCATACACCAAACCCAAGAGAAAATCACATCCAAGAATTGTCGTCAACTGATTTACTGTATCGAGTGTCAAAACACGTTAAATATAAAATATGGTCGGGACCTGGTGGGTAGACGACTAGGTGGTTCCCTGACTAAAAAGACACCTGAAAGTAGACTCCTGTGAACTTAATACATAGTTACTTAGGACCCACAAAGGGACTTGATCGTCCTTTATCCGTAAGATTGCCGGGTTTCCTCTACAGTACAAGAGACAGCCCGATTCATAACCATTGCACGTTTACAAGACAGTTCGATGTACAATCTACTAGTACGAGAGGACATTTAGTCACCAAAGATCTGAAACCACACAAATAGTCTTAGTGAACCACACTCTGACGGACAGGCGTGATAAGTAAGAGGAAGTAGACTCAGCCCCCAAAGTCCTTCCAGTACAACCGTCATCCTCGTCTACTGTCGGTGTACGAGCGGGTCAGGTGGGTCAGGTGTGACCCTCAAGTACCCGGTTGTTTATGAAATCAGTAAGGTAGAATCGGAGAGTCATCGGATGAAAAATTAACAGTTTTCATTCGTTGACATATGAAGTAAACATGGTTTTTAATTTTAGGGACTGGGTGCTTCTCTAGAATTAGTTTGGAGTTAATTTTGAAAGGAAGATGGTCTAAAGACACACCTTTTGGGGGTTTGTAATCTTACACTGGAAGTCACAATCATAAAAGATAACCTTTCGTGGTACAAAATAAGTAAAACGAAGTTTTTGTATAAAGGTTCACCGATTGTCCCAGATTTTAAAAGTAATACCTTTCAAAAACATTACCAAGATAACCAAAGGTAACAGAAACACGACAGTTGACAAAGTGAGAGGAGAAATTCAACCGAATTTCGAGTTGTAAGTTTTTTGCTTCTAGTACCGTAGGTCAGGTTAGTGAAGTACCGTTTATCTACCCCTTTGTCACCCTTGTCACCGACTGAAATAAAAAGACCCGAGATTTTAATGACGTCTACCACTAACGTCGGTACTTTAATTTTCTGTGAATGAGGAACCTTCCTTTCAATACTGGTTGGATCTATTGTATAATTTTTCGTCTCTGTAATGAAACGGTTGTTTCCAGGCAGATCAGTTCCGATACCAAAAAGGTCACCAGTACATACCTACACTCTCAACCTGACACTTCTTTCGACTTGTGCACATGTGGACACCGCCTACGTACAACTACATACCGTTTTGGTTACGTTATAACATTTCATTAATCGGAGGTTAATTTTATTTAAATTTAATTTTTTTTTTTCTTTCGACTCACGACTTCTTAACTACGAAAACTTGACACCACAACTTCTTCTGAGAACTCTCAGGGAACCTGACGTTCCTCTAGGTTGGTCAGGTTGGTCAGGATTTCCTCTAGTCAGGACCCACAAGTGACCTTCCTGACTACAACTTCGACTTTGAGGTTATGAAACCAGTGGACTACACTTCCCGACTGAGTGACCTTTTCTGGGACTACAACCCTTTCTAACTCCCGTCCTCCTCTTCCCCCACTGTCTCCTACTCTACCGACCTACTGTAGTGACTGAGCTACCTGTACCCAAACCCACCTGAGACCCTCAACGACTCCCTGTCCCTCCGGACCACACGACGTTAAGTACCCCAGCGTTTCTCAGCCTGTGCTGACTCAGACTTGACTTGACACGACAGTCGTGATTCCAATTCAAATCACCTTGACGAATTTCTTCGAGGTTCAATCAGTCCCGTTTCGACTCTTTTTGACTTAACGTGGTGTATGCAGGTTTCCTTCTCCACAACCGTAGAACAAGGTCTCTTACGGTCCTCGGGTCGTCTTAGGTAGCGTCCCACAACTGTGCAGTGCGTCTCGTCCACTTCGTACGGGACGTGTCCCTCTCCTGCTGAATCCAGGGGCCCTTGTCACTACCTCCACCCCCACCCCCCGCACACGTCTCGTAGCCTGGACTACAGAAAATAAAAAACATTGGTGCGACGGTTTGGTCAGTAAAGTCCGAGTCACCTGGAAGCTCGGTCCTGCCCGAAACGTTTCGTAGAACAGGTCAGAAGTATATCTACTCCCTCACCTCCGAGTCCGCACGTAACGGGTTCAACGGTACTGACCGTTTCCTACCTCGGTCACGCGTGAGCCACCATCTGTCTTGTAGGAATGGAACAGGACAGCGGCTGAGAAAGGGACGGAGCACCCGGGTGGCCGAAAGACACGTACTCCGTGACACTCACGACATACGTTTATCCCCCGTTCCTCGTGTACCGAGGGGACGAGTGTGCGTACGTGGTAACAGGGTAGCCTAAAGTGAACGTCTTGCTTTCAAGTGTCCATTCAATAATTCTTAAAGTTCTGTAATTGTGTTCACATACTTTGGTTAGAACTCCGGGAAGACTACCACCCGAGATACACTAAAAACAAAATTTGTTCGTAGTCCCCGTTTAGATTAAACCAGAACTCATGGGTCCATAACCCCGAAGGGACCACCGAGTCTACCATTTCTTAGGACGTTACGTCCTCTGGGTCGAAACTAGGACCTAACCGTTCAAGG
Source organism: Capra ibex (assembly GCA_006410555.1). NCBI lineage: Eukaryota > Metazoa > Chordata > Mammalia > Artiodactyla > Bovidae > Capra > Capra ibex. The sequence continues at coordinate 49,761,079 of SJYO01038709.1, forward strand.
GGACCTCTTCCCTTACCGTTGGGTGAGGTCATAAGAACGGACCCTTTAGGCTACTTGTCTCCTCAGACCACCCGATGTCAGGTACTCCAACGTTTCTCAGCCTGTGTTGACTCGCTGATTGTGTGTATGTGTGTGTGTGTCTGTGTGTGTGTGTGTGTGTGTGTCCATAATCGTTGTAGAAGATCTAAGATCTTTGGTTAAACCTGTGACATGATTGTTCACGGGAACCTCCGTGTAGAGAAAAATTAGGGCAACGGAGCAAGTAGAGTCCGGGTAACTAAACAAATATCGAATAAGTGTCTCCAGCGTATGTTCGACACGGAGACGTCCCTCCAGACCCCACCCACACCCTGCGTCTCACGGGAAGTTTCAAGTAAGTCCGTTCTACCCGTGTCTTCCCTTGGGAGTACCTGTCCAATTCCAGACTTTCCTACGTCTTAGTGATAGAGAAGGAATAAGGAGAGAGAGGGAGGAAGAACCTGGACACACTAACACCACACTCGGACTTTTGGGTCTTCTTTCTTTAGGATCTGAAAGCACTCATGGGGTATCCTGTGAAACATACTCAGAGATTCCCGTCCTGAAGTAGTGGGAGTGACATCGGACTCCTCCCGTCCAGAGATGACCGGTAAAATTGTCTACTGTTTCGACTCCAGTGTACCGTAGTGGTTCCAGCCATGGACCACCTCGACCGGAACTTCCCCACCACCCGTAGGACTCACGTAGAACCCGCCACTGGGCCTGAGAGGTTCCACTGTGTCGACCAGTGGATCAGTGGTAGCACCGACGGACTGGGAACTCAAGGGTCGAAACCGTAGGTTACCGGACTCAGTCAGTTACGAGTCGTACCGGAGACTGGTCGAGACACTGGAACTGACTCAGCACAACCGAAGGAAACCAGACCCAGGGAGACAGGTCCGTTCACCCCATTAATACGGGCGGAGGGTTACGGTAGTACTTCCGGTCTTACTTTCTCGTACCCAAGTTCGTTCAAGGCCGTCGTTAGGGACTCAAGACCGGTGAGAGGTGGGGAAAACTCGACCACAGTGTAGAGGCCCTCTTCCCCCCATACCACCGAAAGACCTGTGCCACGATGGAACCAAGGTGTGGGTAGGTCTAGAAAGCGACATCGAAAATTTCCCTTGACCGGTTCACAGGGACCATTGACCACGAAGGTCAGATTATACTACGGAACGACTAGTAACGTCTCCTCACATATGTTACTGACCCGTTCTTATTCCAGAAGTACGAGGGTCTCAAGAGTTCAAATTCCCAAGGGTAGTCGAAAAAGGGATGGGACTGTCCGAGTGGGGTATTAAACGGTTTAAGAAGACGACTCTTAAAAACTTCGAAGCTACAGAAGTGTAAAGTAAAACTTAAACTTTTACAGACCGAAGGAAGGGTGGCCACACCCTCCACCCATTTCCCTCCACTACACAGAAAGGTCACCTTTAGCGACGGGAAGGCTCACCGACGTAAATATTGACTCTCTCCCTACCAAACTCCCTTCTTACCCTCCTTCTCCTTCACCCATCTAACTTGGGTCCTCCGGAAAGACGTCCTCCTCTGAAACTCGACACGGAAGGACCTTTTCCCCTTCTCGACCCCTCCGTCACACCCTCCCTAAAACCGTCTATTACATCTCTTTTTAGGGGGAGTCTCGTGGGGGCTGGGTGGGTCGAAACTCCAACTCGATGGTGGAGGGGGACCCATTCTCCTGTAGGAACGGGGTCCCCAGAGATCGATTGTCTCTTCCCTACCGTGGTAACTAGGGTGTTCACGCTAGAGTTATCAACGTCCAGTCGTCAATCGTCTTCCCGAACCCTCTGGACGGGAACAAGTATAACCGACCAGGTACGAATCACCTGCTCAATTAACCCCCGGGAGGGTCCCTCTCGGGTAACTACCATGCGGTGAGAATTACTCCTCTGAGTCAAGGGGTGCCTTACACTATTAATTAGTCCTTCGTATAACAGTCCCCTAGTCGACGGAACAGAGAAGTACATACGGAACACATGTGTCCTTTTTCCTCTTTTGAACGGGAAAAAAGTAACTTTGACCAACTTTTCGGGTAGTAGAGTAGGAACACATACCAAACCGAAAGTCGTACCAAGGTCCCACAACCCCAGGTAAAGACAGGCCGTGCTACTCTTGGGGTCACTCCCATAACAAATAGAAGGAGTAAGTTGAAGACCAACGCCTAGAGGACTTCAGAGTCGGGGTAAGTCCTAGGGTTCGGTAGACGTGAGTCTCGTGAGACAAAGAGACTGACTCTGGTTTGGGTAGTATGGAAGGGTAGCAATACCTACTGTAGGATCTTCTTCCTCGGTTACTAGGGAGGGAGGATTCCGACACTACACTTGATGTTTTTCGTTCATTGTTTACCTGGGAAGAGTCCCGGAATGCCCCCACGGAAACATTGGAGGGACAGTGATTACCGTGGAGAAGATTCTACTTTACGGAAGTTAGAATCTCCTTGATAAGGGAGGTGAAGGAGAAACGAGTGAGGGTGCAGTCTCCCTCGTCACAAGGTAGGAGGAGGCGGAGAGGACACTGGAGGTAGGCAGTAAAGAGGTGGAAGTGAACTAAGAGGAATTCAGAGAAAGTTGGGGGATAGAAGAAAAGTCGGAAACCCCTGAGAGAAGGAGTCCCACAAAGAGGGGGAAGTAGACGGACGTAGAAAGAGAGTGGGAGGGGAGTACAAAGAAGACGGGGACGAAGGAGAAGAAGTAAGGTGGCCTAACAACAGATTTCACCCACCCCCACCCCTCTCGGTCACACCCCCCTCGACTTGGGAATTGGAGACCCTAGACCACGACCCAGGACCCTCACAGCATGAACTCCACTTAACATCCAGTGGGACCACCACAGTCTCTTAAGGAACCACCACACCCCTTCAGGTGGGAGTAGAGAGGGGGGCTGTATGTGTCTAACCACTGGTCTTACCAATCTCTGTTTCATTCGGACCCTTCTAGTAAGAATTGCCTTATCTAGTACCTTCTTTTTAGTTTTACTAGAACTGTTCACCTTATGACCTGGGTCTCTTTGTTTGGACCCGTGTCTCGGGATAATGTTCTAATGTTAAAGTCACCTGGTGCTCTCGGAACGTAGAACTCACTATCAACACGAGTCTGAACCCTTAACGGTAGTAGGGTGGTTTTGGGAAGAGTACCTTCAAAGAGACCGACACACCACGATTTCCCGGGTGAGACGAACGGGGAACCGTAGAAGGAACGAGGAGGACATAATAAATCGAGACAGACTGTGACAATCGAGCTACGGGAAGTACCCTGGAAAAAGAGTAGGGTAGTAGGGTGAAACCGGAATAAAGGACCGAAAAGACTAAAAAAGGAAGAACCAGAGAAACTGGAGGGAAAGTTCACAAAGGAATTGGAAATATAAATTTTCAGTCACAAGGAATTTTAAGTTTAGAGTCACAACGACCTGAGAGATCAGAGAGGGGTCAGTAAACAAACGACAAGTAAATTTCATACTAGAAACTTCTGGATGTCAACTCCTGACAAGATCCTCGGTCACTATGTCGTCTCCTGTTTCTCTGGTTTTACAGACAGACGTTTCCCGAATATAAGATTCCCTTCTCTCCGTCACTTACCTACTCGCTTATCGATCTAGTCACCACCTAACACCAATTTGAGTGTCACTTGTTGGTTCCAATTCCCTGACTCGGACAGTCCCGAGGAGAAACTCCGTTCTCTTAGTCCCTCCCAGGGGACACTTCCATGTAAACTCGTGTCTACCTGAAACACGTAAGGGTTCCCAGGGAGATCTGGTGTCGGAGGATCTAGGAGCAGAGCCTCGGGGGTCAGGTAGTCTCGGTCCAAGGACTAACGGAGGACCTGTCGAAGACGCCCGGTAGACCCCTGGGGACTTTGGTGTGTCTGAGTCGAGAGTATGGTTTGGAGACGGAGGAGGAAGCAAAGGGGTAAACCAAGTGTCGTACCGGTCGAGGAGTGAGGGGGTTCGATCTCTGAGGTCTGAAGGGAAGGGTGGAAGAAAAGATGAGGGGACTAGGTTAGTCCACAGTAGTCCCAGGAACGGATGGAGGAGCACGGGAGTAACTGTGCGGGGAAGAGAGTGGACATGAGGTAGTCCTATGAGGTTTACTCAAACCGTCGGAGATCCAAACGGGACACGGTACGACAGAAAGGGTAATGGTTGTCCTGCTGGAAGCCTTGAGTACCCAATCTAGATGAGAGTTCGGAAGGTAGAGATGGGTGACGGAGGTCCTAATCGTCCACAAGTTGGAGGGACGTAGGGTGAGACGACCAAGTCGACGGAGTAAAGGGAGGGGTGAGGGTGTGGGATACGAGACCGGGGAGACAGTTCTTTTAGTAGAGAGGTTGTGAAACTTTTATGGGAGAGAGGAAAACATACGAAAAGTGGTAAAGGACCTGACTAGATAGGGACGAGGGGGAGGGGTGAGGGGCGGCCGAAGGGACGAGAATCAGAAAACGAGTGTACGGAACGTCCGACCCTTAGGGACCACCGAGTATTCCATTTCTTAGACGGACGTTATATCCTCTAGGTCCAAACTAGGGAATCAGCCCAACTATGGGACCTCCTCCCGTACCGTTAGGTGAGGTCATAAGAACGGACCTCTCAGGGTACCTGTCTCCTCGGACCGTCCGATGTCAGGTACCTCAGCGTTTCTCAACCTGTACTGACTCACTGATTGTGTTGTTGAGACATCCAAAAATTGGAATGACGCCATCGGTTGAGACAAGACACTTCGAAAAGGGGGTGGAACGGGAGGAGAGGAAACAACCCTATGGTATCACGAACATAGTCTAACCTAAGGGGACAAATCTTCCCAAGAGACATAAGGTAATCGGATGTAACACGGACCAACTTGGTACTCTTTGAGGACAAGAAAATCAGTTATAGTCCTTCGAACATACCAAGTTAGGTGACATAGGTCAAATACAGTTATGAACAATAAGGACAAAACCGAAACGAAAGTCTTTATAAGTATGGAAGGTGGTCTTACGAAATTTCGTACCCCGAGTCTTATTAAAAGTCGAGAGCCTCTATAAAACGTAGGATGAGTAAGATGTATCAGGTAAAAAGACCGGTTTTTACCTACACTTGAAGTCTTCTCAAGAGTCACATATGAGGCGAAAGGAAGACCGATACTTGTTGAAAAGACAGTACAAAGAAGACTAAGTGTACCAAACAGTGTTTGTGGTCACTCCTAAACTCCTACGAATCTTTCACTACGTTACCATTGAAGATCTTAACAGTGTGAGTAACAGAGTACTTTTCTTTTACTGTTTCAATACTTATTCCGTTTTCGTTACGTATCAGATAAATATCAAAAAGTTCCACTTTTTCTCTAGTCTGATAGTTGACCTCTTAAACATTTATAAAACAGGTTACCAATACTAAAGGTACTGACTATGTCTTGATCTCACCGGGGATTTAAATCTTACACAAAATATAAGACGGACGGGTGAAGGTGGTTGTAAAATTTTACGAGAATCCATTATAGGGGGAGTTTTTTAATAAGATGAGACGGTAAAGATATTAACTGACTAAAACGAAAACTAACTTACTAACGTGAAAAATTTATTTTGGGCTATTACATCGATTAGAGTTAACACGGGAAAACACGACTTAACTTAAAACAAAACCATAATTAAGAGAGAACTTGACGACTCCCTCTTGTTCGGACAGTACTTTCTTGTAAACCGTAGAAGGGGAGACTTATGTGGATTCGGTAGAAAACTTTTACAAACGTCTGGTAGGATACACCTGTGTAGTAGTGCAAAAAGAAACGTCCAATCAATGTAGTGTAGGCACAAAGAAAACCGTTCAGACTTTAGAATCCGACGGTACGAAGAGTTAGGAAGGTGGCACTCTGTTATTTCAACAGACCCCGGCCTTAAGTTCCCCGATCAACTAACGCCCGTACCAGAGGATTCTGTTCCGACTTTCACCTTTTACTCTACATGTTTTACTTTTTACAACTTTGTTCGATTTGACCAAAAATTTTAGAAAAGACCAAGTTGGCCCGGTCTCCGTAACTTACATCTTCAGAAGTCCCTAAATAGAGTGTACTTACGTAATTTTCGAGTCCAACAATCTCCTAAAACTAAGTCCTAGAATATGGAAAAAAAAACAAAAGTTCACAACTCGTTGTCTGGAAGTTTTGAACCCTCTCCTAAAAAATCCTCTACCACCGGAGGATGAATAGAAATACAGACGAAGACTCTACACAAGTGGGGGTTTGTTGATCGTCTGACAAACTTAGTCCTTTGGGAAGTGCGACATGAATAGTCACCAGTACTGACATAAACTGAGTTCAAAGATCTTAAAAAAAGATCAACTCCATGTTGACTGTATGTTATAGTACAATTAAAATCCATATGTCGTATCACTAAGTTACAAACGTATGTACCGTTTTACGAGTGGTATTATACAGATCAACGACAGACAGTGGAATGTTTCAATTATCTTATAATAACTGACATAAAGGGTATGACATGCAGTGTAGGGGTGCTAAGTGAGTAACAATATTGACCTTTACAAATGTAGAATTAGAGGAAGTGGGCAAAGAGGGAGGAGGGGTTTGGGAGAGGGGAGACCTTCGGTGGTCAGAACAGACATAGACACTCAGACCTAAAACGAATAAACCAAACCAAACAAACAACCTAAGGTGTATATTCCCTTTAGTCTACCATGTCATAGACAGAAAGAGTCAGACTGAGTGAAGTGAATCGCAGGTACCTACCTGGAACTCTCACGATGTGACTTAAAAAGATTTAGAAAACTTATCCTCGTCACTTCCACTCGTCCAGTTTGTTTACGAATTTTTACCACGTCTTTAATCACTACAAACCTTGGTATATCGAATATTGAGACTATATAGACGAATCTACCCAACTCTTGTACCAGGTTATCATAGACTCCTCCGTTCCTCTGAACACTCTCGTCATCAGTGTTAGTAACAAAAATTTTATCGGAAAGACGACTTGTTAATCTTGCAAGAACTTTTGTCGGAAAACTGAGGCTTACACCCTAAGATTCCTTCCGAGGTATGTCTTTATTGGTGTAGGTTCTTCTTTTTGGTGAGATCAAACTAAAAAGTTGGTTCCTCAGTCGTTTGACAGTCGATCTATATGAACATCGTATAATACGAGGGAAATTTTATTTCTACCTATGAAAAAATACTTGATCCAAAGTCGACTTCAAAGAGAATGATAGAGTATACAATCGATATCTAGTCCTTTTCCGAAGACCCCGACTTAACGATATGACGAGAACAATTTAGCCACAAATCCGGGAGGAGGAAGAAGACAGGAAAAAGAGGGGAGAAACTATACAAGTCCAGTTAGATCGATCGAACGACCTCCAACACACTTTCTGTGTAAATTTTTTTAACTTCACATCAACTAAATGTCACAACAATTATCAAAGTCCACATATCCTGTCCCTAAGTCTTGTATATACGTATAGACAAGAAAAAGACTAAGGAAAGGTAACATCTAAGAATGTTCTATAACTCATATCAAGGTACACGATCGTTCATTCCGGAACAACAAATAGACAAAGTATATGCCATCACACATATTAGAGTTTGAGGATTAAATGGGGAAGGGAGGGGAAAACGGAAACAATTGTCATTCAAACGAAAGAAGACAGACAGGTACCCAGAGGAAAACATGTACCATTGACCATAGTAAAAACAAACTAAAAATGTAAGGTATATATTCACTACAGTATACCGTAAGAAAAAAACCTTTTTGTGTATAATTTCTTACTTTTTCTTTTGCCTCTGGGGCCCGTTCAGGAAATGGACCTAGGATCCCAGATCCTAGTCCCCATTTCCTTTATTTTGTTTGACTACGACACAGGTCCCCAGGGTCCCCTTCCACTCTCAAGGGAACACCCTTCTTTGCTCCGAAAGACGTCTTTGTGTGTCCCCGGCCGCCTCGCGCCTCAGTGCACCACCCTCCCCCGAGAGAAGAGAGAGTGTCGGGGACGAGACTACAGTGTTTAGATAAGAAAGGACCCTCTTAATTAATCGTAAGCAGGCCACGTCAACCGCTCCTCCTTCTTCCCTCGGCCTCGCGAGCACATCCGTCCGCTCGGTCTCCGCGTCGCGCCAGACACCCCACGCCCCCCCCGGAGGGGGCCCTCGGCGTAGCCCCTGAACCCGTCGCCGCCCGTCCCCACCGCCACAATATTGGCCCTAGGAGGCACTGCATACCGACGGCCGGGGAACCGTCGACAGAAAGACCTGGTCATCCGCCTCCCCCTAGCTGCGGTGGCCTCTGAAAACGTAGAACCTTCCCTGACATTAGAAGACCTCACTTCTTGGCTTCGAGAGGTAGTGGGCCCACATTTATTCTCGGCCTCCCCTCTCGTTTTCTTTTCCTTCTCCTCCCCCTCTGCACCCACAGCTCCCCCCCGTCGCCCGTTTCGTAAAAACCACCTACCATACTTCGGTCGGTACCTTTGACGTCGCCTCCTCTTATGACTTGTCTCGCCTCTTTCTTTTCCATGGGACCCGAGACTCTTCTCGGGCACATTTCGAAAAGTGACCCCCCCTCACCGATCTTTCCCCGTCGGCCTAAAAACAGAGACTTTGGTAGGCCTACCGGACCGGACCGAGAACCCCACCAAAAGAGGACCTCCGACCACAATTTACTTATCTCTCGTCGGAGAAAAGTCACGTAGCGAGTAGGTTTAGAAAGAGGGTTTGCACCATAACGTGCCTTCCTCCAGGTGTTAGACAGTGGAACCCTTCGACCCAACCCCTTTGACAGACAAAATTAATGATATTACTCGGGATTGACTCTAGGATCCGAGCCGTTCAATATAAGACCCCTGTATCTTACGTAACAGACAATCATTACGCCTCCCCTTTGACCTCCCTGTGTGCATAATTTTATGCGAAACCAAGACGACTACGACATGACTAAAACCTGTACGAGATTAAAAACATAAATTATGCTAACGATAAAGACACATAGCCTGGGATTGAGACTACACATTATTGGTAAATGTCAACCTCGAACTCTCTCTTTCGTAGTCGAGACACCCGATCATGACTACCTTCTGCCAACGACCCCCGTCCCCTCCCCCCTCCAACCAGAAGACGACAAAGACTGAACCTCTAGAGGTTGTCCTTTTAGGTGTGTCCAGGACAAGAAGTTTCCCGTAAACTCTTGTGTAGGGCTAGAACTGAAAACGTTCCTCTTCAGTCACAAAACGTCATCCTTCTGCCGTCTTTTGTCTCCGATTGTAATTAGAGAGAAAAGGAGCTATTACTGACCAAATCCAAGTGACGGAGGGTCTTCGTCGAGTCCGGACACTCCACTTCTCGTAGAGTGACGTAACATTAAATGGAGGAAGTGGGCTTCATGACAGGATTTCCGTGGTCCTGTACAAGGCATGGACGTCACCGAGAATATCGTTTTCGAGGGGTACGATCCCAATAAAGAGGACTGGGACTGTAGGTGATTATCAGTGATTTGTTATCAGTCAGAGGGTCTATCTCTATGTCCATGCAAAATGCATTCTGATACATCCAACTAGGGAGACTTTAAGGACTATCAGTTGGTAAAACGTAGGCGTTTTTGTCGTTAAAGCTCTTAAAGTGACACGGTCGTACGAACCCATCTTGTCAGGAACTGAGAGGGGATTTGACTCGTTAAAGTGAAAAATTTAATTAATGAAAAGTTTCATACTATTTTATACGTCTCTTGTTTTACACGGAAAACTTGGTAAAAATCTACCTATTAAGCCACCTTAATTCATGTATCGTAAATCTAAAGACGTCAACTATCAACTCGAATTGACGACGCCGTTTGGATGGCGGGGGGGGGTTTGTTGTCGTTTTCGGTCGGGGGTATAGGGGGACAGAAAAGAACATACATATGTAAACAAGTAAATATACTTACTGGTTTATCGTCATTCCCTTTGAGCGCCCTTATAGACATTTCGACTCCTTGACTCTATTTTCAACTTTCTAACTAAAGGTACTGTTAATCTCTGTTTCGAACCCGTTACATTAGTGCGTTATTGTCGTAACAACACTTCTTCGGCTAGTGTCAACATCGTTAAAAGGGGTTTTATCTACGCATCTTGTATGAAACATGATGATACGTCGACTTTGGTGAAAACCAGAGGTGTCTTCGTTCTTGTCCCGTATTTTGGTTACATCTTAGGAATGATGGATTGAGACCAAGAGTGGTAACAAATAGCAGACCTCACGATAATTAAGGATAGGTAATTTATAAATAATAAATTATGGTTTTTAGATGTCGACGATGAGGTAGGGACCGTCAGACATATACTTTTGAACAATCACTCCCAAAGTCTCTGTTAATCTTCGTTTTGAATTAAAGACCTCCTTGAAATTTTTAATGGTTTTACCTATTTGTGATCGACAACTCATCGGGTCTACATGGTTCAATGACGTTCTGTGCTAGTGTGTATACCGAATATGAACTCATTCTTGTACCCGGGCCCTAACCTAAAACTCGTGTCGTTGACCCCAGCGCGAACGGGAATTGGGTGGTCCTCACAACTAGACCTGCCGTCGGATGGACGACTCGAACCAAACTTACTTATTCAAGTAGACGGTCGGTCCGTCCCAGTTTCGAAGGTGCTCGCACAGAAACATCACACGGGTCAAACGAGAGGGTAACATCAGGTTCCGTGTATGTCTCCGTATTTTACTATTTGTACAAACCTGTACGAACGGTGAGGTCCTAAGGAAGTCTAAATTAAAATTTAAATATTTTAGTCACAAGTGAACTAACTTTACTTGTAAATGTTCAAACTGTGTCTCTTACGTAATATATTAAGAACTCGTCCACCTAGATCCCCCGCCCCACCAAAGGAAATTCGGACAGTGGTTTCCTAAATAAAATCATTTAACTTAGGAGATGCAAAACAGTGAAGGGTGTCTCACAAAATACGTGTACATAAAAAGGGGGAGATAAGAAGGAAAGGGTCAACAAAAGTAACAGCCACCATGCCCGCTATGAAGAGAGACTTAAACCTCATAATAACGGGTTACCGATTTTGGGTCATCGAACACCTAATTACCGAAGTCTATTAATAATTATTACAAATGATTCTTATGTTCAATAATATTTGACTGGAGTCGAAAAGGTCAGAGTGAAGAGTCTCAAAATCGTCCTGTTTCTTTCGACAAAGAAATTTAAGTTAGTCTTACTGAAACAAGGATAACATTTGTTTTTATTAGGTTCAGGGATTTTTTTTTTTCGCATACACAAAACTTTGTCAGAGGATCGAAAACAGTACCTTGGGATGACCTACGAACTTTAAGTGTTCTTCATTAAATCGGAAATAAGTCCTTAAAAATGTCTTTCGTTCTCCAAAAGAGTCTTCCTACATTTGTTTTTTTCGGTTTAATAATGATTACTGTTAAAAATTTAGCTTTCACAATTTAGTTTCAAAACCCCTAAATCATTCGTCTAAGTGACTTTACCTTATTCACCCCTTTTACCTCTTCTGTCTTATTTTCGTTGATCTAGTACTCTGAGCTATTATTTCTCTCACTCCAAAGATAAATAAAGACACCTGATAATGAACTACCTACAGTTAAGTAAACACTTTTTGGTTACGTAGATCTGAGTGACCCTCCCACATTAGATCCCCGTCTTTTTGTTAACTTAGTGAACGAGATAACCTACCTTTTTTTTTGGGATTCATAGACAATCCTTTTAATAAAAATAATGTACATCCTTTAACCTCAGATGACTTCGTTAACATCAGTCCGATCAATTCGAAGAGACTTAGTAACGAGTCGATGTAAAGTCTTGAGGTCCACAGTTTAAAGATTCGTGTATTTTTCTTTTTACATCTTTTAGTCCTTATTACACATTAAATTTTACTTAACGTCCGGCATCAGTTGTATTCTTACACTTACCAACTATATTAATCTTTTACTCGTGTAGGTAAATTTAGAAAAATTAGTTTATCCATATTAAAGAATCCAAAAATAAATTTTTTTAACTCACTTTCTACACATGAAAACTGGTTTTTTTTAAAATAAACATAACAAAAACAAATCCTTCCTTTTGTGAGGAGATCTTATAGACGGGGCATCCGATTTTTGGGTCTCCCTGTGTAAATTGTGTAATGTGAGTAGGACCACTAGATCCTTAATAAACTACAACTCTAAAAATAACTGCAAAAGACTGAACTAATGTATGCATACTATGTCTCTTTCAACATCTACGTCAAAAAAGGATATTCCTAGAAGGTTCCTCCTGTAAACGTCTCTCCAATAGACCCCTACTCTGACATCTCTTTTCGTCCCGGCCGGTCTACCACGACCTGTATACACCATCCATACTATGTCGAACGAAAATAAATAAATAAAAAAAATCTTTTAAATTTACATCTCTTCTAGAGTCGTTCGGTCAACCATGGAGAGAAGGAAACTATGCTAGTAAAGGAAAGTTTCTAAACCGGAACGAGTAAGTAATCTGTTTCTTAAGCCTGAGGAAAGACCTCTGTCTCTAAATGGAAGGAACCTTCACTCGCCTTTAGAACTTAAGACTAACATTACAATTTTTTGTAGTAGAGAGGGACAATAAACCCTCATGTGCGGTTACATTTCATTTGTGACAAGTATTGTACTGAATAATTGAAGCGACATAGACTCCTGTGTACTGCATTGGTCACAGGGGTACTGCATTCAAAGGGGAGTGACCCTGACCACTATTTAACCGGACAAGACTCTATGAGGGAACGAACAAAGAGGAACTCTGGGTCACAGGTAGGTACACTCTACCAACCGGTCCTTATTCCTACCGACACCTTGCCTCCTTCTTCCACCGAAAATTCTCTCCCTTCGGTCTGAGGGTGGAAGTGTTTACATGGACCAACACGTAAGAAACCAAGTAAAGAAATAAGTAAATTATTACAAGGGGAGACTTGTAGTGGGAAGAAGACGGGACAGTCGAGTACAGTATCCTCGTCTTCCACGGTTGAGTAGTATCCTTGGTAAGACATCCCATATTAGAACGAAAATTGTTATGAGAACAACTAACCACCGTCTAATTTAGAGTCTACTGTTACAGGTTCTCCTCTTAAGACTAGGAACCGGTCGGGTCTCTTTCATATTATCTCTTTTATTTTATAAAAGGATAAAACATCTGAGTAAACTACTTAACGTAATTAAAAAAAACATTAAGTGCGGACTGATAGAAACTCTAGTCCCTAGTCACGTGAACTAGACATTACCCGGGCTCTCATTTATAAATCCGGGTCACCCGGTGTGTCACAACATTGATGAGTTAGGAAGGTCCATCATTTGTTTTTCGGTATCTATCACCTAGTCGCGTATCCACACCGACACAACATCATTTTGAAGTAAACGTTTTGGTCCACCGGTAGTGACCGACTGGGGATGATATAGGATATCACAACAATATCGTAGGAAATTATAAAATTTGAGATGAACTCTTACCTCCCACTGTCTGTATCGCAAGTCTCTGGACCGGGTGACTCATACCAAATGAATAAAAATAAATCCTTCGAGTTAGAAACAATAAATCAACGAAGGTCACTATTAAAGGATCTACCGTCTTTCGTGTGGTCGGACGTCGAATCAATAAGTCGGAGTAAAGATTTAGTGTCGTAGACTCAGTTACCCCCCTTTCACAGGTGTCGTAATAAAAATAAAAGAAAGTAGTTGGGGGGGTAGCAAACACAGTACGGGTAGAAACCGCTACTGGTGAGTCAAGACACAGAGTGGGGTCGGAGGTGGTATTTATCATACGTCAACCGGTTCTTCAAGTAACCCTAAAAAGCCAAGGGAAATTACCTTTTTGCGTTAGTTTGAAGAACTGGTTCTGGTAAAGACTTTACAGTATCATAAGACACGAAGGAGCTCTTATAGGTCACCAGAGGACGGGTGTAGAGGGAGGATGAGAGAGATTCCCCTCGTAAACGTCAGAAGGGCGACTTCTCGTCTTCGGCTTTAGAAGAACGCAGACTTGCAAAAGGGGTGAAGAACCGTCAACCGTCAGGTCTTTCCTGCGGTAAAATTTTGTGAGGGGTTCGACTCCGTAGGGGAGTACTAGTGCACTGAGGGAAAATCCAAAACCCGGGGACAAGAAAATTTATTTTGTATAGGACACAAGAAACTTTAAAATATTAAACTATGAATGACAGCAATTCAAACCGAGTCTCTATGTTTTATCTCCCAAAAGAAAGGGAGGTATACCTTTCTACTTAACAACAGGTCTCCGGAACAGTGGATGAATGACTGGGGTAGAGGTGTGGATGTCCTCCTCCTTCTTACGACTTGGCTCACAGAACCCACATCGGCGGTCCGAAATGAGTCTTTTGTACAATCAAACCCCGAAAAAGTGACAGTAACGGTTCGTCGGACACGGACTGACGGGTGTACTCCCCTACTCCCGTCTCGTCCCTACCCGGCAACTGTGTGTACAGGACTTAACGGATGGGACGGAACCCACTCCAATCACACCACCCCCACCCCCACCCCTGGACCTCTGGACAACGAACTAGGTGTTCCAGGGTCCTATAAGAGAACGTAAGTCGGTTGATAAATAGACCGTCTGTATCTAACCCGTGGACGACACACAACCTGATCCTCTCTCTATAAAAAACTTTCCTCCTACTTTTGAAAAGTCTATCTTCACTAGCTCGATGACCCCTAGGAGTACGAACTCCAACTGTATCTTCCGAATATCGGTGAAATTGGTCCTCATACTGAACTAGAGGATCAAGAAAGGTGACCGGGGTCACCCAACGGGACGAAAACCTCTTATATCGTGTTGGATACCACACTCTCTTTGAGGGGACTTCTCATTTGGTTTTGAGATTTACGTCCTTTCCGACTCTCAAGTCTTGAAAATTCTTGGGACTTTATCGTAGTCCTCGAACCCTAGACTTTGTGTAGAACTACGTGTCTTCGTGTCGAATGGAGGTCTGTCTGGAATCGTTTTCTCATCTTTGTACCCTAGACTTTGTGTAGAACTACGTGTCTTCGTGTCGAATGGAGGTCTGTCTGGAATCGTTTTCTCATCTTTGTCACTGTCGTGTCCGGTGTCGACCTATTGGACGGGAGACCTCAGTATAGTGGGTGTAAATACGTGTCCGAGGAGGGGAGGTCGACACACTAGTACCCGTTTACTGAATTGAGAGTCAACGGGGATCGAAGAAGTAAACATTTCGATCTCATTATTCTCATGGAGGAAGTATCCTACCAACACTGTTTATGGAACTAGAGTTTACTAACTCCAGTACCAGTACCATTGTCACTTTGACAAAGATAGAATGCATAACCGTATAGGGTTTACAAGATTCGACACTAACGAATCCTTCCATAGACTAAATTTGGATTACGTACACATCTCCGGTAGATTTTAAGTGTCGGTTCCGTCTAGTAGAGGAGACTGGGATTTGTCCCAGGATTTTATTTAACGAACTCCTTTAGTCTAGGGGCACTAAGGTCCACCCTTTGAAACTTCACACAGGTTATAAGATGACCTCTAGTTTCTTCGGGTTGATTTCTTTAACACCTGACTGACCCTATTGTTGGTACCTGACTCGTTCTTAAGACAAACTTTCCTGACAGAACTTTGAATACTGTTTGAAACCTTTCGGATTTCACTAACCGTCTTAGTCTTGTACACTGTAAGGAATTTTTACATAACTGAATTTATCAAAACGGACACAATGTGTCAATTTTTTTTTTAATTGTGAAACGTAATTTTTTTTTAAGGACTCCCTTGTCCACATTGTACGAAACACACCACGGGTCGTGTAACATCGTGTGTAGAGGTAAATTGTTGTCTTGGTCGTCGTTATTTTTATGAAAGTAACACGTCAAGACTAGAACAGGAGTGTAGGAAAAAGGGGGAGAGTTTACAGAAATTTTCGGAAATTGAGAAAAATTACAGAGATTTTTTGTAATGAAATAGTACTTTGGTTTCTCTAAACGGGATTTTGTGGTGGATCTTTGCATCCAGAGGTGAAGGGTTCACCTTTATGGTGTTCTCAAAAGTCTGACACCTCTCGTCTCACTCCGAAGTATTACCGACTCCCCCACACGTCACTCAGACGAGTCCCGCAGGCGAGGAAGTGGAATGGTACACTACCAAACGGATCAGGAGTAGGAGTCACCAGATTCTACGGACTACCCGGTAATATTACACGAGAAGACTACCTTATTAAGGGGGGGTAGTTACAGTCGTGGTAAACGAATTAGGAATTTATAAACACCGTGAGGCCTACGACATTAGGTAGTAATCCAAACTATCCTAAGAGCCGATCTTTGGTCCGTGTCACTGGAATACCAGAGAACCCTAAAGTCCCAACATTAAGTCGATTGTCAATGGTCGTAGACTAAGACACAGTCCGTCCAACCATCTATCCAAAGACAGACCAAGGGATTCTTCATGTTTTATATCAGTCTAATGGTCAACCCTGGATGAACTCAGGGGTCCTCCGGTGAACAGCGGAACACACACTCCTTCGGGACGAAGTTCGGGTCACGGGTGTCGGGAAAGAGACAGTTCTGTGACCCTCTAGTAACCTTGTTCTGACTTACACCTTTTAAGATCTGAGACTACAGGACTCGAATCTACTCTACTGTCTCTTATGACGACTACAGTAACCCTCTTGTCCTCACAGTGGATTCTAAGTCGTCTGGTACCCCAATAACCGACCTTGATCGATCGTAATCTCGTTCGGACCCAAGTGGAAGCGAATACATCGTTGTCACTACTAACACGAGACACCCAGACTTTCACTTGACTTGTCTTTCCTTTTTATGTTACCACTCTTCGGTCGAAAAGGAATAGTTGTCGCAGGCGGATTGTGCTCGTAAGCTTCCCCACTCCTCCTAACCCTCCTCTACCTCTTTTATCTCTTTCTTTTATAACCACTAAAAAAACAGTTTAAGTTTTTACCTCCTCTTCTACGATTGCAAGAGTCGCATAGTACGACTCAACTATTCTACATGACGTTCCAACGTCAAGTTATCGCAAAAAACAATTAATATACCATTTTCTTATGTAATTTTACGACTACATCTTAGAAACGACCTCTATCTCTGTGACTGAGAAACGGTGGACTTTAACCGTCACTTGTCGTCTCGACTTTACCTTTAACCGTCCATGGTGACCTACATGGGTCCGAGTTTCTTGGTGGTCATGGCAGGGCACGGTTGGGACCCCCTGTCCCGATTGGGGAACTCGTCAGGTCCATTTATGTCGGAGCCCCACGTAAGCGTATCGTTGAGTTGACAATAGAAATTATACTAAACACTATCGAGAAAACCAAACCACGACACAAAACAAAACGAACTACGTAAGTAAACAAGTGTCCCCGACCCCACCTTCACCGGGAAATTTGTAACAAAAGTAGTAGAAAGAAAAAGAGAGAAGGAGAGGTAAGGTGGGGTAGAAAGGGGAGAAAGAAGAGGGAGGAGGAATAAAAAAGGGGAGTGGAGAAGAAGAGTTTCCCTCGTTCCACGTTACTCTACACGGAACCCCAATTCGTGCTTTACAGATTATAAACTTGGTGGTCAGCCCCTTCCCCCGTCAGTGTGCACGGGTAGTACCCTGGTTCTTGACTCGACCCTGTAAACTCCTCGGACCCGAGACTCTCACGACAGTCACCAGGGTTTGTAGAGACCGGTGTACCGAGAAGTCGGGAGACTAAATAATTGTAGTCAGAAAATGGAAACTCTTCCTTTTGGGTCTCGGGTACTTTACTCCTAGTATATGAACCCTTGAACTGGGGTAGTCCATCCAGGTACCCCAGGCTAGAGATCAGAGGAACGAGTCCCCTTGTGGCCGGAGAGTTTTGTAGATTCACGACCCAGACTCACTTGACACGTAGTCGGGCAGACCCCTAGACCTTCCCCTCTTTGGACTCACTATACGTGTGGGTGGAAGGTGTAGGGACTTCAGGTATATCTCGATCTAAGTCATCAAAACAATGAATTTTACCCTTATGTTTCTTTACCACCACCCAGTCTCTTTGTGTGGTCCGAAGTTCAATAACGACCTTAAGACACACTTGGGTATCGTAGCAAGTAGACTTTACAGAAGAATGAAGACATTCTTATTTGGTCTTTACTGTCGTATCTTGACTTTTCAGATCTTTCTCGCTAGACCTCCATCTCACATTCTGGATATGACTCAATGTTTCAGTATCGTGGACAGTAAGTGAATTATTAATCTTGAAAAAAGGAAATTTTGGACTTAACACCGAAGTACAATTAATTGTACTTTAGACAGAAACCTAAATGAAGATATGGAACTCACTGTATAAGGAAGTGAGGTAGAGACCGGTGATCCACGATCGAGACACACGGACACATCACGGTTGAGCTTCTCCACTCGTTCTTTACGGTGGTCTGTAAACAAGAGAACCTCGGAAACTTCCTACCTTCCAAGATCTTCGAACTAAAATTTTTTGACGGCAATCCGTGCTACATAGGTATGTCACCTTATGACACGCCGCTACTCTCCCTTACTCCCTGCGTATGATGTGTGACGTTGTGTCTACCCAGAGTCTTTGTCCTACGACTCAGTTTCTACTGTGTACTCTCGTTTATGACGTCCCAAGGTGACTGTACTTTGCAGGTCTTTACCGTTTAGGTCTCTCTGTCTTTTATCGACTCGCAAACGGTCTCCGACCCCCTCCGTCGCACCCCCTCACTGACGACTCCCATGTTCCTAGGAAATACCTCACTACCTCCACAAAAGTTTAATCTAGGACCACTACCAATGTGGTGCCCGTCATGAACAATTGTACTGTTCTTCCAGAGGTACAATAGACATTGCCAACCCCGATTTAAGAATTAAATCAATTCTTAAGTCTTCTCAACCCCGAAAACTTTTCACTACACCGCGTGTATGGCATACGTGAACGGCACAGGGGTCGTTCCAGGCCCACGCGGGGAGTTCAGGTTGTGTACCTAGAAAGACCTCGCGACCTGAGTCCAGCTACTGTAGACACTTGTCGCAGACCCAGTAAGTTCCAGTCAAGACCTATAGTTCCCTTAAGTCTCGTCCTACCCAAAGCGACGGTCTACTTGAGGTGAGGGTGGGGTGGGGGTTTTTCTTTGGTTGGAATCAAAAGTCTCCAAACCCTTAAGACCTCACGATACTACTCTTCGACATCTTGAGATTATCAATTAGTGTAACGTCCACTACAAAGTCCACTCTTAAGGTCCTAGTTCGCGCAAGAACAGTCTCCCTCTCTTTCTTTTAGGGGTCTCCCTCCCTGACTGGGATCGGTACCACAGCGGAAGGGTCACCGGGTCTCTAAAACGACAGAGGAGTTAGTCGCGTCAACGGTAAGACACGAGTCTAGGGTGTGGTCTACCACACTCCCTTTTTTATCTGCTAAGGTATACCGAGAACACAGAAAATAAAAGGGGGAAACGTCTCAAGAGTCAAAGAAAGGTCACCCCCTGTCTGTCACCCTTCTCCAAAACCAGGTACGGTTGCCCCTCTAAAAACGGTTTCCTTTTACGTCCGTCACACCGTCTCTGGAGGAGGGGGGCTTGACGAATGAGGGGCACTCTCTGCAGTTCCACGAAGGTCAAAGGAAACGGAGTCAGCAAAGGGTAGAAGGAAAAACCCACTTTGAAGAGACACCTCAATGTAAAAATCGCGAACCTATCACTTAGGAAGTGGTAGACATGACGAAAGAAGAAAAACTTAACAAATTGAAGAAACTGGTCCACCGTAGGTGTAGAAGAAACCCGGAGGTCCTTTAGTTCCCCGCCCACCGGTGTTCCCGGTGGAGCCCACTGTGACGGAACCCCTGGATCCGGACTTCGCCACCGTGAACCCTTTATTCCTCGGGAAACCCGAAGTCAGCACAAGCTACCTTATAACACGAATCGTACATCCCGTACCAAGTCCGATGACGTCCAACAGTGTTCCCGAAGTCAGTCACAGTAGTCTCTCTTAAATCTAGGAGAGAAGGTGTATGCCAGGTACCCGGTCGTCCTAGCCGTAGGGGACCTTCGAACAATGTTTACGTCTCAGAGTCCGGGGGGACTCCGGACGACTTAGACTCAGACGTAAAAGTCTTGAAAGGTCTATTAAGGACCCGTATTACGTCAAGCTCTTCGTGATTAACTCTCGTTCCAGGTTTTCGTTCTTCCCTCTTCTGTCTCCTTCCTTATCTCCACCTAAATGAGAGTTTTCAAACTCTTTAACGACAAAAGGTAACAGGAAAGACAGGGAGAAATACCCCTCCATCCACATTCTTAACGGTCAACAATTACGTGGCTCAGGACCAATCAAACTTTCCGGCCACTGGAACCTAAGAGAATCGGTGAACAGACTTTTACACGGAGGAGAATAAAGAAACAAATTTTAGCACCACTTACTCTCACCCCCTACCCCGTCACTTTTACCCAGACCGAACAGAGGAAGACCTCTTTCGCTTCTCTTTCGTCAACTATCCTCAACCCTCTTCAAGAGTTTACGGGGAGTAGTAGAAGAACTTATATTAGGTCACTGTACATTCTACGACGGTGGATTACGTCGACATTCGATTTTCTGGTTCTTACTGATAAGTCTGCGACCATTTAGACACATCAAGACGTAAGTCAGATGGTCCATTCCTCATGTTTCTGGTGAGGGAAGTCGTCAGCGGTCAAGGGGAGGACAACAAGAACACCTACTCAGTGATTCCGTACAGGTTCAGAAAACGCTGGGATACTTGACATCGGGAGGTCCGAAGAGACAGGTACCCTAAAGGGTCCGTTCTTATGACCTCACCCAACGGTGCGGGAAGAGGTCCCCTAGAAGGTCTGGGTCCCTAGCTTGGACGCAGAGGACGTAACCATCCGACCAAGAAATGGTGACTCGGTCGTCCCTTCGGGGAAGACCGGTCCAGTGTTTAGGACTACCGAGACTACGAACCTGAGTCTACAAAATCTATTAAGGTCTTCAGGTTTCTCTAGTGGGAGAGTGTATGCCTGATCTTGATTTCCACACCCCTCTCGTACTCCTTACAAGCACAAACCGACTCACAACTCGTTCTTCGGGGGCACAACCCTAAAGGTACCGGTTCTAAGGGCCCGTCGGTACCTTTAGGCTTGTGTCCCCGAAGGACGAGTTGTGAGTCGGTTTATGGTTCTAAGGACGAACGCGTCATGACACGTAGTCCAGTGTGACGACTCGAGGAGGATAGACGGGTCCACCCTGGACTCTTCCGTCCGGGGAACTCTAGGGGTCGGAAAGAGGGAGACCGGGGGATCGAACCCTGAAGAGACGGCACCTAGGTAAGATATCTCACTGTGGACTCTATACTCTCAGGGTCCTTTACCATAACCTAAACCACAATTTGACAGAACAGCGTGACAGGATTGGATATCACCATTCCGTCGATACAAACTCCGGAGAAGACTTTTGTGAACTTGACATAAAGTTCCACCCCTTGGACATTAGAGAGACGCACGTAGAAACCACAGACAACGACCAGTGCACACCTGATGTCGGGCCCCAGACTGTCACAGCACACTCAAAAGCCCGTCCCGTCGACAAGGGGCCTCAGACCGACCTCTTCGTGAGAGTCAAATGTGTCGATACCGGTCCCCTTCGTGGGTCACACACACAGACTACCGACGGTGACTAACTCCCACAAAGTCCAATGTGCCTCCACTTGTTACCTGTGTCATGTTCGTACAAGATCGGGTCCAAGTACGGGATTACAAAGACTCAAAAACTTCTCAAGAAACGCAAAACAAAAGACGACACCTAATAAATAAGGTAAAAGTTTAATGGACTTCAAAAGTGGGGTTTTACACGGTCATATCCCGTCCATTGATAAAATAATGAATAAATGGTTTCCGATAATACAGTCAGTATTTGTATCTCAAAAAGTAAATGTTTACAAGTTGAAAAATAGTCGATATGACAACTATGTACGAATCATGAGTTAATACATCGTCACCGACGGTGACACAGACACTGTATGTCTTGAACGAAACGGAAAGCCAGAACACGATAAGGAGTCGAGTCTCGTCTGTTTCTTTCGTCTCTACTTTTCGTCTAGTCAGTCTTGACTCACAGATAGACCCCGAAAGACAGTCCATGTCGTAGACCAAAATCTCTTTGACTGAACCTAATAAGTTTCGTCGTTAAACATCAGCGAATCTTTGTCACTGTAGACTAGAAGTAATGGAAATATCATGAGGGAGGGTACAACATACAAAAGTCAAACTCAATTAATTTTAATTAAAGCAGAATTTGAGAAACCGGGCGGTGGGGGGATGGGGGTGGGGTCTCTCGATTGACCTCTGTAACCCTTCGTCGAGTTCAGACGAAAATCTCCAATCAGAAGGATGGAGGGGTTCGACACAGGAAAGCCCCCAGGGACAAGTGAGTGTTTATATGGGTATGGGCACACAAAGATCTAGATAGTTTTCGAAAACATTTTACCGAACACGTGGCCCTTCGTCTTTCGAGACCTCCAGACTCAGTAGATCCATCCTACTCTGAAAGAGACTTCTCGTCGAACACAAAAGAGATCCTTGAAGGTCTCAGTCACCAAAGTGGGGTTCCTCATTGAGATCACCGCTTTACAGTCCGGTCATCCTCGTTTTATCCAGAAAAGACACCAGAATTCTGTTGGGACAAGTACCAGGACACGAGAAAGGGTCACCACTATCTACCTCTAATACCTCTGGATACTCTTGCACCGAATCTGGTCCGACTACTAGTGTTGACACAAAGTGGTGTGTTTTTAGTGTTGACTCAAAAACACTTATTTCAAAATAATCTTGGTCGATACCAGTAAGTAAATGTCTAACAGACACCGACGAAAGGATGTTTTTGACGTTTTAACTCACCAAAGTAGGTATACGAGACGTTTCGGTTTCTTTCAATGATAGACCGGGAAAAGTAATTTTTTTTTTTTCGGTGGGGGACTGAATCTCACTAACATAAGAATCGTGAGCAATATTTAGGTCAGTGAATACCATCCGTTCTGGCTTTGTAAAACGATCAGTGAGTCAAAGGATTTTAGAGGTGGGTTCTAGGGAGTGGAAGAAGAGAGGTCCGAGGTCTTAGGAACGAGGGACCCCATGACCAAAAAGTGTCCGAAATCCGATTTCGAGTCAGAAAGAAGTCTCCCAGGGAACCGAGAAAAACCTTCGAGTCGGGGAAACCGGAGAATGTTCGGGAAAAGACTCACAAGGGTGTTATTTGGCTCAGGACAATTTATCTACGGTACCCGACAAAAGTAGATAATGAGGTAAACAACATGAAATCGTTCATAATAAAAGACACAATTCATTTTCTTAGTGGTTCCTACGACCAATTTACAAGTCTAACGGTCTAAGGGGGAAACCCCACACAGGGTCCTTAAACTAAACAAAATTATTCGAGGGGTCCGTTAAGTCTCGGTGTGACTTCAGACTGGTGGTGATGACATATACACCTCCTAGTTTTAGAATTATCTTTTTTATCAAGGAGTACTATTGTAGAAACCATTTCATAACAAAGTCCTGTTTTATGGAAAGACTTCCCGTTGTATTTGAACTTTAACTTTCCGTTGAACATAGGTACAAAAGATAGTTCTACGGGTTTCATTTAGTGGTGTGGGGATCGTCTCTCACTTAAACTTCGTTTGAAGAGAACTACAAAATTCTAACAGCAACGTACAAACACAGTAACGTAAAAAAATTTTTTACGAAATTTCTAAGATAACATCTCGACGTCCGTATATGGTCTCGACTTCGACACATAATCAATAGATGACAACGTACTGTCTAATTAGAATGTGAGTTATCAGTCTTTGTCATTGTATATAGTAGAGTCAAAGACATCCAGTCCTCAGACCTGAGACGAATCGACAGAGACCCAGAGATTGTTCCGACACTGACTTTCGAAACCGGTCCCGACGTCAGAGTAGACTTCCGAGTTGGTATCTTCTTAGGTGAAGGATCTAGTGAAAAACACCAACAACAACCCTAAGTCAAGGAGTTTCCGACACCTTGACTCCCGGAGTCGATGAGTGATCGAGAACCGGACTCTGGAGGGAACTAAGAAACGGTACACCCGAAAGGGTATAGAGGGAGTACTACACCGCTGACTGAAGTAGTCTCTCTCACCCACTATCTCACACGGTCGTTCTCACTGTCTCTCACGATCCTTCTACCTTCAGTCAAAAAACTTTGGATTAGTCCCTTCGATCAGTCATCCAAATCGGGTATGACACTCCCTCCCATACTTATAGTCGTCTACTCCTGGTAACCCCCACAGAATCTTCCGATGGACGACGTTCGGTATATTTGCAAAGTTTTACCTTTACATAGTGCACAGGGGAATTTCGTGACCGAAGAGAAGAATTACTGTCATCGGGGATGTGAAGGGACAGTGGTTGATCGGGTATCCAAGACATCGACATCCTATAGAGGGAGGGGGGCGTGGTCGGGTGGGTTGGGTCCAGTTACACCAACAATTCCGAGGACTGAAAACGACAGTTAGGAATCAAAGGTTTTCCCTGAATATTGGAAAATGGTAATGATCGTAGAAAACATTTTTAACTTGAATTCTTCGTATAGAACTTTTCCTTTTCTCTTTCCAGCAAAAATTTTTGAAAAAAAACTCAATGTCAGTTATACGTGTTGGACGTATGTACATTTCACTGGACAACCTAGTTGAAACTGTATGTATACACGGGTACTTTGCTCGTTCCACCACTGTACAGACGGTTAGGGGACTCAGGGAAACATTCGGGAAAGAAAGGTGTGTTGGAGACAGAGACCCACTCAACTATAAAAGACCTCACCGGGGATTCTTTTAAACAAGTGTATATAAGAGAGCACAAAAGAGTGACTCGGTACGGACATTTTACGACACACTGAAACTGACGAAGTGTCGAGGTTCGAAACAGACTAAAAATGGGAAGGACGGAAGTAACTTATGTGGGACACGGGAAACTTATTTTGAGTTTTTCTGGGTAAGACGATGGTGGGTGTCACCTTCTCAAATCAAACGTGGGTGACGTTAAGTCGGATGTGTGATCGTGGTCTAATTAGAGAATTTTCGTGTGGAGTCTAGTACAGTGAGCGGACAAGTGTTTGGAAGGGAGAGAGGAATGACGGACGTTTTACTTCGTGGGTTCCGACGTCCGACCGAGTCTCTGGAGGGGTGTCCTCCCGAAACGGACGGAGAGGTCGAACAGAGGACTGTGACAGGGTTACGGGAACTGTTTGAGGTGGTGTGTGCGGGAGTTGAAAGGGATGACCGTGGATTGGTGTAGTCAGGACAAGAAGTGAGTACGGACAGTTAGACAGGATTGGTGTCCTAGGAAGATAAGAATTTCCGGACAGATGTGGTGACGGTGGGTGTACGGGGAAGGATTCGAGGGGTGTGATTCGGTTCCTCTACGGAGATGGAGGAAGGGGTACAGGGACTCAGTGGAGCGAGAAGTAAGATGAACTTATAAAGACGACATCAGCACAGGGAGTGGGGTGAGGTTTCGCAGTTCTGGTCCTCCCGTTTGGTTTAGGGACGTCGAGGGTCGTGTCACGGAACGTATATCGTCGTTAAGTTATCTGTTAGTGACTTGAGTCACGTTAGGTCGTTGTGTATCTGGGACTTTGGATCTACCAGTTCCTCCAACTCACCACGATTTCGAATCATAACGTCCCCGTGGAGTTTAAAGGACTTGTGGGATGTCTAGAGGCACGAGAATTTTGGAGACAGTAAATCTAAATCTCGATCGAAAGGTTTCTCAGACTGTGTTGACTCGTTCGTGTGTGCGTAGGGGTTGAACGGATCTAAAGGGACCAAGAAACGAGGGGTGAATTGATCCGAATCTCGTGTGTATACCAGAAATTCTTTTGGTTTCGGTCAGGGGTTTCTTCCACTTCTTGCCCTGATTGTTCTAGACACAGAATTGAAATAAACGAGAGTGGTACACTTGTATCGAAAGGAAAAGATATTAACGAATAGAGGATGAGGTTCGGTATAACGTTTACACTCTCCGAGAAGTTAACAGTCTATAACGTGTTGTACGGTGTTTTTACTTTTAAAAACTAAAGTGTCCAAAATCCTGGTCCAAAATCTTCCTATAGGGTTTTTTTGGTTAAGAGAAATATAGTAATTTTTATCAAAGTCACAAGAACCGTAACATGTCAACCCGAACATGTAATTACTGAGATTCTTCCAGAATTCTCTTGACCCTTCGTTGGATAGCAAATCCACAAAAGAATTCAGAAATCGTCCTTCGAGGGTACAGGTGCCTGAAGTACTATGGAAGAATTACCATATACGGTCACCAAATGTCTGAAACCCCACATTTCAGGGAAAAAAGAGAATTTTTATTAACTTCTGGGGTTTTCGAAAACGAGTACACCCAATATAGAGATCCATAAAAACATAATCTTTAATATTGATTCTATAATGAATTCATTACAAAAGTAGTATCTTCAATTTTCAATATATTAAAGAAAATATAACACAAATAATCATAAACTGGAGTCTTTATCTAATATAAGATAGGAAATTTTTTATTACTTGAATAAATAAATTTTACAATGAGCATTTGGGTAATGGACCATTGTTTTTATTACAAATTCTTTCTATTGAGAAGTGTTTGTTCCGTTTCGAACTCACTCTTCTCGTCGTGACCAAATGTAAAAGAGTCTAGAGACATTATGAACCGAATTATAAGTTATCGACATTAGAAGTGTAGACGGAGACGGAAGTGAGTGTAGAACCTCGTAGATCAAAAACGACTTCATATACTTCTTTCGAATCAGAGAGTGTCTATCCACCAACCCCTTCCCTCCTTACAAAATTACCGGAAAAGTACAAAAACACCTTGAGAAGGAACTATTATGTGGTTATAGGTCGTTCACCACTAAAGAATATCTAATAACTATTACACCTTAGACTTTGACATAATCACTTGAAAAAGATGAGGCAAGGTAATTTTAGATAACGAGAGGGAACGTCAGACTCGCCAGACATAACCTCTTACTAAAACATTGTAGGACGTAACCAGTGAACCTTTTATGGCCAAGAGACCGACCATGTTTAGAAGGTTCATAACTGTGTAAAATAATATGGTATAGGGTTCTCAGTGTAAAGTAATTGTAGTGGTGACTAAAGTAATTCTTCAAAAGATTCATGACCCTTCGACCCGGAAAGTGTCCACGTTCAAAAGGTTTTAACTAACCGTTGTCTATGACAGCGAAAAATAGAAACTTCAACTGTTCGAGTAAATGTAGTAAAAATTCTTTTAAACACGGTCTGTCGGTTCAGACACACACACACACACACACACACACACACACACACACACACACACACACATAGTACAAAGTCCATGTCATAACATTAAGTCGTAGACATATGTTGTAGACACATGTGACGTCTCACCAGTGGTGGTGTTTTAGATCAATGACAGGTAGTGGTCTGATTGTCAACTGGGGGGAAGTGGGTAAAGTGGGTTGGGGGTTGGGGGAAGGACAGACCATTGATGATTAGACAAGAGACATAGATACTTAACAAAAAACAAAAAAATCTAAGATGTATACTCACTTTAATATGCGATAAACAGAAAGAGGTGGACTGAATGGGATACATCGTATTACGGGAGTTCCAGGTAGGTACAACAACGTTTACCGTTCTTAAACAAGAAAATATATCGACTCATCATAAAGTAACACACACATACACTCTGTATGTGTATTCTATATATAGTATAGTAGAAACATTTTTTAAATAACTTCATATCAACCAAATATTACACAATCAAAGACCATATGTCGTCTCACTAAGTCAATGTGTATATAAGTAAGAAAAAGTTTAAAAAAAGGGTATATCCAATAATGTCTTATAACTCATATCAAGGGATACGACACGTCATCCAGTAATAATCAATAGGTAAAATATATATCATCACACATATACAATTGGGGTTCGAGGATAAAATAGGAAAGGGGTGCATCAAGGGGAAACCATTAGTATTCAAACAAAAACTTTAGACACTCAGAAAAAGGTGTAACATTTATTCAAGTAAACATAGTAAAAATTTTTAATCCAAGACGAATATTCACTATGTATTACAAACAGGAAGAGACTGAATTGAGTCATACCATTAGAGATCCAGGTAGGTACAACGATGTCTACCGTCATAAAGTAAGAAAAATTACCGACTCATCATAAGGTAACATATATATATGGTGATTCACCTGTACGTAAACGGGTTGAGACGTTCTATCACTTCCTGTCCCTTCGGACCACATGACGTCAGATATCCCGACGTTTGTCAGCCTGTACTGAATCGTTGACTTGTTACTGTAGAAGAAATAGGTAAGCAGACAACTGCCTGTGACTTCAACGAAGGGACAGAACCATTTATCACGACGTTACTTGTAACCCAACGTACACAGAAAAGTTTAATGTCAACAGAGTCCTATATACGAGTCCGCACCCTAACGACCTAGTATACCATCAAGAACTCGAAGGGTCCACCACGAGCATCATTTTTTGGACGGACGGTTCCGTCCTCTGTATTCTCTACACCCAAGTCCTAGTTTGCTCTCCTTTACCGTTCGGTGAGGTCATAGGAAAGGACCTCTTAGGGTACCTGTCTCCTCGGACCGCTCGATGTCAGGTAGCCCAGTGTTTCTCAACCTGTACTGACTAGACTGAATCGTACGTGCGTGCGTACCATCAAGAATATAGTAGAAATAAGTAAATAGGTAGTCACCCGTATCCAACAAAGGTACAGAACCGATAATATTCATTACAACGTCACTTGTCTCCACGTATATAGAAAAGTTTAATTACACCTCTAAGGAGTCTTTAATTCTTATCTTAATGGTTATATTGGTTTCGATAAAATGAAGACTCACAAATAGGTCTCTTGTTCTTTTGTAGCAACCACCCTGACATTTAACCACGTCGGTGATACCTTTTGTTACCGGGTGTCCCCAAAGGAAAAGAGGTATGGAAACGGTTGTGAACAATAAACAACAGAAAACCTATCATAAGACTGTCCATACTCCACTATAGAGTAACACCAGAATTAAACGTAAAGGGACTACAAATCACTCACTACAACTCGTAACAAATAGTATACGAACAACCGGTAGACAGAAGAAGGATTCAGAATTATTGATATGACACAATCAGTAAGAAATTTCTTTTTTTGTCGGCAGGTGGCCTTTTGTTCTACGATCAAATCGAACTGTGAGTCAGTGTGAACTTGAAACGTAGCACCAGACCTTACGATGTCTTCAGGACCTACACAGGAGTAAAGTAACGTGTCTTAGAAGTTGTCCCACACATCTAAATAGTGTCAACTATTAAAAAAAGTTGGTGTAGTTTGACTTTGAGTTACAAAAGAGGGACACTCACACACCACCATTCCTTACTTGACGACTAAGTAAGTGAAACCACGGTGACGGACTAAACACGATATCGGTAGCCGTCAAAAGGACACCTTTGCAGTTGTCACCCTTTTTCAGTCATAATAGATCACGATAGTACTTCTGTCAAACCCGGAGGACGTGGAGGCCTCAGAACCCCAGAGAGTTCCGACGTCGTCGGGGGGAACCTCTCGGGGAGAAAAGACGGGAACACCAAGTCAGTCACTCCTCGTTACCGGGTCTGGACGGATTTCTCTGGGACGTAACGTTCCTCAAAGGGGTCCTTAACTACACGTGTACTTTCCACCTCTTGGTCACGAGAACTTCCCGCTCGACGTTTGAAAAGGACATTTTCCGGTCTACCATTTACAGACCGTCGATGAGTCGAGACGGAAACGTCGAACTTTTATGGGCGTATGTCATGTCTTTCCTAACTCGAGCCGGCACAAGGTCATTTTGAAATAAAGACCTGTGTCTTGAAACTTAAGGTATATGAACACAGTGCTTCGTCCTAATAAGAAACTCAAACCCAAAAAAAGTGTTAGTAAAGCTTACATTTTTTTACACGACTCAAGTGTCCGGGACACCTCTCGGGTCAACCCGGGTACCCGGTGTCAACCGACTACAGACGAGATCTTGTGCACAAGAGGTTGAATTCCAGTGGACCCCTCGAAAAAAAAAAAAAAATTTCGTTTTTTGGTTTTGCAGATTAAGGACTTAGGGTGAAGGTCTTTAACGCTAAATTAAACCAGAGCCCCTTTCAGACCTGTAGTCCCGAAAGGGTACACGAGGTCCATTAAGAGAACCTCTCGTTTTAAACATTTGAAGACAGACATTATAAAAAATTTGTTTCATTCCAATAAAATTCGAGAAAAAGAAAAAAAAATTAACATCTTAAACCACCAGTACGACCATAGAGTCTGGTCCTACCATGTGCCATCGGACTCTCGTCCCAAAGAGTAGGAACTGGGAACCACAACGGAGTAAGAAACAACACAAACCCGACCCCTGGCAGGATATGTGACACCTCACAACTTGTCGTAGTGACCGAAGATGGGTGATGGACGGTCATCGTGGACGGGTCGACACTACTGCGTCACAGAGGTGTGGAGGGGACCCCTGTCTCAGCAGGGGTCCACTTTTGGTCCCTACACTTGTAACACGTCGTGTACACACGTACGTGACAGAGTCCTGAGAAGGGGGAACCAAGACGTCTGTGACCCCAACACATTAACAACCTCCCTCCCCACGACAGGACACGGGACATTCTATAACTCGTCGTACGGACCGAAGGTGGGTGATCTCGGTCCTCATAGGGGAGGTAGTCAGGACTGTTGGGGTCCATAGAGGCCTACAACGGGGTACAGGGGTTCCCCCCATGTCAGTGAGGACCACCTCTTGATTCAGTCCCTCTGGAACCAGGGGGTGGTAGGTTAGAATTGCAGAGAATTGATTCCTAAGAGAGACGAAGGTAAAAGGACGACCAACAAACTTTCAACGTTTGGAACCAATGAAGAAAAGAAAAATTAAACTACCTAACAATCCTCAATCATTTCACCGTTCTTCCCAGCACTCAACTCCCACACACACACACTCTGTAAGTAAGGGACCCCTTCTTAGACTCGGGAACAACGACGGTCGGGAGGACCCTCGGTCGTACTCTCGACGTCGGTCCTAGTGTCTGTTGAACCCCGTTTACTGACCCGGCAACACTTGAGGGTCGGTACCGTTGTCCGTAGGCGCTCGGACTCCTGTTTCGGTCAAAAGAAGACAACAAGACGTGTTTTCCAAGATCTCTACGGCCTCTGTTTTACCGGTAACTCTCCCACTCCGTAACTTCGGACAAAAAAAAGAGGGATGACACACCAAATATAAATTTGGTAGAATCTGATTGCGTGTGACCTCAAAAACACGTTTAGTTTTGGCTTTTAAGAGAAATCGGCGTCTCTGGTCGATTTACTTCCGACTTCTACACTGATTGGATTACCTCCAAGTCCCCCGGCCCACTCTCCGTGACTCTTAATGATCATTTTACGTGATCTTTCGGATCGTCACTAAAGAAAAAAGGTACTCAACAAGTGTCAGTAGTTTTTTTTTTTACGAAAGGAACGGGAAAAGACCAAGTATAAGTGGTCGCAACAGCAACGACCAAACTTCGAACCCTTTTGAGTCGTACACCTAAACAGCCTTATAGGTTCTTTTCGTAACGAGAACGAATCGACCGTAGGTGAAACGTGCCGCACCACGATACGACTATGAACCGTGGTGGAGGGAGAAAATTTTTTTTTTGTAGTCGGACCGGACACTGAAGAGGACGACCCCTGTCGGGTTTTGGGTCCACGAACAGACTTGCCCCCTCCACCCTATCCAGACACAAGAGTCTGGGACAGTCACCATACTGTGATTTCGTAGAAACAACACTTTTTAGACTCGAATTGTCACGAACGAACCGAGTCTTCTTTGTGAGATCACCGTGAGAAAAGTTCCGCCGACTTGTCGAACCTTGTGACACAAAAGAAGAAACACCGGGGACCTTGAACGGTAAACTAAACGTTCACCGACCTCAATCCCGGTTCGGGTCGTCCGAAACCTTTTTTGTGGTTTGTGTCAACGTGTGTTTTCGTTCGTGAAGTGTCCCTGAGTCCCGAGGCGTAGACCCTGACCTGTCTATCCTGACCACTGACCTTCACCCGAAGAGTCTGAAGGTACAAGTGAGGACCCCCGAACAAGAGTGCGTCTAAGGTGGATGAGCTGACCAGGACCCCACCCCGGACTCTGAGACGTAAAGGGGGTTTGAGGGACGACTTCGAGAACGACGAACAGGTTCCTGGTACGGACCGTTTTCTTTCCCAGATTTCGTGAACCTTGACGAGTCACGAGGGTACAGAAAGGAACTGGAGACTTTCAAAAGTGACGTTAGGTCTTCGACTGTCGTAGGTCGTAGTCGAGTAGACTCGATGTCTGGGTTACAGACTAGTGGGGGACCTTAGAGAGGGAAACCTAC
The DNA here is from genome assembly GCA_006410555.1 of Capra ibex. Lineage (NCBI taxonomy): Eukaryota > Metazoa > Chordata > Mammalia > Artiodactyla > Bovidae > Capra > Capra ibex. The sequence continues at coordinate 49,793,487 of SJYO01038709.1, forward strand.
CGTAGTCCACTGGAGTTTCAGTCGTGTAGATTTTGACTTGAGTTGTAGAATTTTTTCTAAAAAAAAAATTAACTTCATATTCCCTGAAGGGTCCACCACGATCACCATTTCTTGGGTAGACGATTACGTTCTCTGTATTCTCTACGACGAAGCTAGGGACCCAGCCCTTCTAGGGGACCTACTCCCGTACCGTTGGGTGAGGTCATAGGAACGGACCTCTTAGGGTACCTGTCTCTTCGGACCACCCGATACCAGGTACCCCAACGTTTTCTCAGTCTATACTGACTTCGTTGAATCGTACGTTCGTGTGTGTTAATTCTTCTAATCTATTAGTATATTCACTTAGGTATAAAGTACCTAAAGGTATAAAGTACGTCCTTTTAGACGTGAGTAAATTGATGTTTAGACTGAGTTAATATATGTATGTCTGTAAGAAAAAATTCTAAGAAAATACTAAATAGTGTCCTATAACTTATATCAAGGGACACGATATGTCATTCCGGCACAACAAATGGGTAGGATATGTATTTTCAAATGTAGACGATCAGGGAGTGAGATAATCAGAAACGAGACGAAGTAAGGTGTAAGGTTCCGGTTTAAACGGACAATGGGGTCCACAAAGAACTGAAGGCTGAAAACGTAAGGTCAGGGGATATTACTTTTCCTGTAGAAAAAACCCACAATCAAGATTTTCTAGAACATCCAGAAGTATCTTGGCAAGTTGAAGTCGAAGAAGTCACAATGACCAACCCCGTATCTGAACCTAATGGCACTATAACTTACCAAACGGAACCTTTGCTTGTCTCTAGTAAGACAGCAAAAACTCTAACGTAGGTTCATGACGTAAAGCCTGAGAAAACAACTGGAACTCCCGATGAGGTAAAGAAGACTCCCTAAGGACGGGCGTCATCATCTATATTACCATTAGACTCAATTTAAGTGGGTAAGGTCAGGTAAAATCAAGTGACTAAGGATCTTACAGCTACAAGTGAGAACGGTAGAGAACAAACTGGTGAAGGTTAAACGGAACTAAGTACCTGGACTGTAAGGTCCAAGGATACGTTATAACGAGAAATGTCGTAGCCTAGAACGAAGATAGTGGTCAGTGTAGGTGTCGACCCATAACAAAAACGAAACCGAGGTAGGGAAGTAAGAAAGACCTCAATAAAGAGGTGACTAGATGTCGTCGTATAACCCGTGGATGACTGGACCCCTCAAGGAGAAAGTCATAGGATAGTAAAACGGAAAAGTATGACAAGTACCCCAAGAGTTCCGTTCTTATGACTTCACCAAACGGTAAGGGAAGAGGTCACCTGGTGTAAGACAGTCTGGAGAGGTGGTACTGGACAGACAGAACCCACCGGCGTGTGCCGTACCGAATCAAAGTAACTCAATCTGTTCCGACACCAGGTACACTAGTCTAACTGATCAAAAGACACTAATACCAAAGTCACACAGACGGGAGACTACGGGAGAACGTTGTGGATGGGAGAATGAACCCAAAGAGAATGGAACCTACACCCCATAGAGAAGGGCCGACGAGGTCGCTTCGTGTCGGTGACGAGGAATGGTACCTGCTCCCCAAGAGGAGTGTCGGCGGGGAGGACTGGAACTAGCACCTCATCGAGGAGACCGGGAGAACACGGGTACGTCGACGGCGAGGAACCTGCACCCTATCGAGGAAACCCGGTGGTGGGGACTGGAACCGCACCTCATCGAGGAGAGCCGGCGACGGGGCTGGAACCCATGTACCTGTAGTGGTCTACCAGTTGTGACTTTAGTCTAACTAATATAAGAAACGTCGGTTTCTAACTCTTCGAGATATGTCAGTCGTTTTTGTTCTGACCCTCGACTGACACCGAGTCTAGTACTTGAGGAATAACGGTTTAAGTCTGAATTTACTTCTTTCATCCCTTTTGGTGATCTGGTAAGTCCACACTGGATTTAGTTTAGGGAATACTAATATGTCACCTTCACTTTTTATCTAAATTCCCTGATCTAGACTATCTATCTCACGGACTACTTGTTACTTACCTCCAAGTACTGTAACATGTCCTCTATCCCTAGTTCTAGTAGGGGTACCTTTTCTTTACGTTTTTTCGTTTTACCGACAGACCCCTCCGGAATGTTTATCGACACTCTTCTTCTCTTCACTTTTCGTTTCCTCTTTTCCTTTCTATATTCGTAGACTTACGTCTCAAGGTTTCTTATCGTTCCTCTCTATTCTTTCGGAAGGAGTCTCTAGTTACGTGTCTTTATCTCCTTTTCTTGTCTTACCCTTTCTGATCTCTAGAGAAGTTCTTTTAATCTCTATGGTTCCCTTGTAAAGTACGTTTCTACCCGGTTATTTCCTGTCTTTACCATACCTGGATTGTCTTCGTCTTCTATAATTCTTCTCCACCGTTCTTATGTGTCTTCTTGACATATTTTTTCTATAAGTACTGGGTCTATTAGTGCTACCACACTAGTGAGTAGATCTCGGTCTGTCGGACCTTACACTTCAGTTCACCCGGAATCTTTCGTAGTGATGCTTGTTTCGATCACCTACACTATCTTAAGGTCAACTCGATAAACTTTAGGACTTTCTACTACGACACTTTCACGACGTGAGTTATACGGTCGTTTGAACCTTTTGAGTCGACACCGGTGTCCTGATCTTTTCCAATCAAAAGTAAGGTTAGGGTTTCTTTCCGTTACGGTTTCTTACGATTTTGATTTACGATTTTGTCAACGTGAGTAGAGTGTGTGATCATTTCATTACGAGTTTTAAGAGGTTCGGTCCGAAGTCGTTATGTATTTGACACTTGAAGGTCTACAAGTTCAACCAAAATCTTTTCCGTCTCCTTGGTCTCTAGTTCAACGGTTGTAGGTGACCTAGAACCTTTTTCGTTCTCTCAAGGTCTTTTTGTAGATAAAGACGAAATAACTGATACGGTTTCGGAAACTGACACACCTAGTGTTCTTTGACACCTTTTAAGACTTTCTCTACCCTTATGGTCTGGTGTATTGGACGGAGAACTCTTTTGATATACGTCCAGTCCTCCGTTGCCAATCTTGACCTGTACCTTGTTGTCTGACCAAGGATTATCCTTTTCCTCATGCAGTTCCGACATATGACAGTGGGACGAATAAATTGAATGTACGTCTCATGTAGTACTCTTTACGACCCGTCCTTCTTCGTGTTCGACCTTAGTTCTAACGGTCCTCTTTATAGTTATTGGAGTCTATACGTCTACTGTGGTGGACATACCGTCTTTCACTTCTCCTTGATTTCTCGGAGAACTACTTTCACTTTCTCCTCTCACTTTTTCGACCGAATTTCGAGTTGTAAGTCTTTTGATTCTAGTACCGTAGACCAGGGTAGTGAAGTACCCTTTATCTACCCCTTTGTCACCTTTGTCACAATCTGAAAAAACCCCCTCCCGAGGTTTTAGTGACGTCTACCACTAACGTCTGTACTTTACTTTTCTACGAATGAGGAACCTTCATTTCAATACTGGTTTGATCTATCGTATAATTTTTCGTCTCTGTAATGAAAAGGTTGTTTCCAGGTAGATCAGTTCCGATATCAAAAAGGTCACCAGTACATACCTACACTCTTAACCTGACACTTCTTTCGACTCGGGGTTTCTTAACTACGAAAAATTGACACCACAACCTCTTCTGAGAACTCTCAAGGAACTTGACGTTCCTCCAGGTTGGTCAGGTAGGATTTCCTCTAGTCAGGACCCACAAGTAACCTTCCTGACTACGATTTCGACTTTGAGGTCATGAAACCGGTGGAGTACACTTCCCAACTGAGTAACCTTTTCTGAGACTACGACCCTCCCTAACCCCCGTCCTCCTCTTCCCCTGTTGTCTCCTACTCTACCGACCTACCGTAGTGACTGAGCTACCTGCACTCAAACTCACTTGAGGCCCTCAACCACTACCTGTTCCTCCGGACCGTACGACACTAAGTACCCCAGCGTTTCTCAACCTCTACTGACTCGTTGACTTGACTTGACTCAGGGGGAGTGAAGGTCAGGAAGGAAGGGGGTACGGAGAAGGGGAACCGTTGGTGTTCAGACTGGAGATACAAGTACTCAGACAAAGACAAAGTATCTGTCCAAGTAAAACACGGTATAAAATCCAAGGTGTATATTCATTATAATATAAACAGAAAGAGAAAGTTTGAGTGAAGTGAATCATCCGTCGGTACAACGAGGTTTTACCGTAATAAAGTAGGAAAAAGTACGACTCATCATCAGGTAACATACATACATGGAATAGAAGAAACAGGTAAGGAGACAGTTACCTGTAACTCCAACAAAGGTACAGAACCGATAACATTTGTCACGACGACACTTGTATCTCTTCGTACAATACAAAAATCTAATCTCAAAACAGATCCATATACAGGTCCTCACCCTAACGACCTAGTATACCATTGGAAAGAAAATCAAAAAACTCCTTGAAGGTGTGATAAGAGGTATCACCGACGTGATTAAATGAAAGGGTGGTTGTCACATCCTCCCAATTTGAGTCGTAGAAACAGGAGTTTCGGATCGGGAGGACGTAGTTGGCGTCGAGTTCCTTGTCGTGTCGTGGTACCCCAAGGTACACGTCTTTACCTCCTCAGTGAGAACCAAGAGTCGTGGGTAGGGGTTGGGGAGGAAACTCAAGTGTCGCTCAACACGGGTGAACGGTAGAGTTTGGAGAGAGACTGCGTAGGGAAAGAAGGTGAAGACGACGAAAACGGGACCAGGTTCGTGGACAGGAGAAAACGGACGTGGTAACGTCACTCGAGGATAAGTAGACGTCACGGTGAAACAAGGACAGTATAGGCGGTCTCCTTAGAAGGCGTCGGGGCCAGACAAGGGGTCCCAGTCTTTCCGAACCACCACAGGACACTAAGACTCCGATTTCAGGTCTAGGGAAACCCACCGGACCTTTCGGAGGTCACGTAGACCGAGGGGATCTGGGGAGGACGGAAGGAACGGGGTGGGAGGAGGATATGGGAGAGACAAGACCGTAGTAGAAGGTACGGGTCCTTTCGCGACACGGGAAAAAGGGAGTGTCTCGAAAACAAGTGCGTCAAGGACAAACGACCTTGTGGGAGGGATTGGTAGGGAGCCGAGTTTGGGTGGGAAGTACAGATTCGACACCTCCGACAGGGGCCAGTGGGAGGTTTTCGGACTCATTCAGGGATGACAAAGGATCGTGAAGACTAGGGGTGCGGTAAACCTATTACAGACAAAAGGGGGTCCGATATTTGACGTAATCGTACATCGAGAGGATAGAATCGACCGACAGCTCAGAGGTCACAGGTCGGGTCAGGCACCCTGGAGTCTCTGTGAACCCATTCGTAACTTACACGATTACCTTACTCTACCTTATTTACCTGTCGACACGGGAGGGAGGGTCACGAGAACAGGTGGGTATAGGTAATGATGGGACGAATTGACTGTCGAAGGTAAGTTAGTCCGGAAATTCTTTGGGGTCATGGGCTCTACTACTATTGTCGTTCCAATACCCCTTTTCGAAGAGAACAAGGTCACTCTCGACTCGACGTGGAAGTCCACTGGGGTATGGTTGACGCAGAAACTTTGCACAGTGTCCCGCAAAGTGCACCGAAGAAACCAACACAACTCTTGAATAAAATTAGTAACTGAGTAAGCGGTACCCACCAGGAAGTGTCAGACGACAGAGTTATGGAACTTCTGGTAACAACGTATCCAAAGCAAGTCAAACCAACACCAAAGTCCGACCTCCTATTTGACCGAGGGACTATGAGGTAGAACCGGTCTTCGGTCCTCTAACAAAGTACCACAAGTCACAAATAACAGTTGCCTCAAGCCGACCATTATTTTCTTTCGACCACCCTGACGGTGTCACTTCTCGACCGCGCTGAGCAATCCTGACACCAAGAGTCTAAACTCGGAGACACCCTGAACAGACTTTCGGATCTACGGTCCGATGGGGCGGCGTGACGACTAAAAGACTAAGTCAACAGGATCCCACCCTGGACTCTGAGACGTAGAAAGTGTACAAGTGTCCACTACAACCACGAGGACCAGGAGTCTGGTGTCAGACGTACAGTCACGGAGGTCTATCCCCAGACGTTTGAAAAGGACCTTTATCATTGACAACGTCCGAAACATTCGGTACGTGTGAGACAGTGTCGATGGGTCGAGACGGAACCACCTCGTCTTTATCGACGGTCGTTAAACAGTTACTTCCCTACATTCGACACAAGGTTATTTTGAAATAACTGTTTGGTGTCCGAGATCAAACGTCTAAGGACCAAATCGTCTTGGACCTCACAACCGAGACAACCCCCATCATGTCACCCACTAAGGATGGGGGAGAGTCTCGTTTCCCCTTCGATCATTAAGAGGGTGTACGGTCCGAAAACTAGAGTACCCTGTCAACGACAAGAGTCCTGTTGCACCATCCATCCGTTCCACTGTAGACGGAAAGATCCGACATAAAGATAGACTGTGACTTTATTTTGGTACGGTGTCACCCGTATATTTCATCCTTCTTGGGGAGGACAGAGGAGAGTGCATTCATGTGGGTCCTGACCGAGGTATTAAACATCCGGTTCACGTTTTAACTTTTAAGTCTGTGGGAACACGCCTTTCATCATTCTTACAGTTCTACCGTCATCGCCTCGTAATATCATTTGGGTCCTGGGGTACCCCGACACGACCACATGAGGACACTCCGATCGGACTTGCGTGTCGCAGTGGTACCGGAGGTGGGGGATGGAGACGGTTGTCCATGGGTATCCAGTCTTTACGAGAATTACACTCCTGTGATTGTCATAACTATAGTATAAAATCTTTGTATAAATCGAAAAGGAACGGTCGAAAAACGTCGTGAGAACCAAGGAGACCCTACACACGCCGTATACTGGTTTAATGGGGCACAAGTTTCTATACAATGTGTCACATCCCTCTCTACCGAAGATCTGACTGTCTTTTACATGTCACCCCTCGTTAGGTAGGTGTCGACCAACCTATAGGTGGTCTTTACGTCGACATCGGAACACCCATTGACCGGTTGGTACAATCTTATTCGAGACATAGGTCAAGATAATAAAGGATATCAAAAAAGGGTCCTACATACAGTGTCCGAAACCGAGGACCACCGGTCGTCCCAGGTATTCTCAAAATCCGTACGTGTACGTTGTCGGGACTGGTTATACCTCTGAAGATGTCCTCGGTCTGAAGATACAAGTATTTATTTTGGGTGGGTTTTGGATTCTCGTAACCGAAGACGACTCTCTCATACGAAGTAACTTCACTAGGACTTTCAGAACTCAGAGACCAAAGGGGACGACAAGATCTTGATCTGGGGGTCGTACTCCCATGTATCAGGTACCCTCTCTGTTTAACCTCCTTTTACAATCGGAACTAGACCACCACTTAACCCCTGACTTCTCGTAGTAAGAAGACTAGGTGGGAACAGAAAGAACTCGGTACCTTGTCGACACCGTAAAGGAAACTTTCTTCGTCTGTCGAGATCGGGTAAACCTCCTTTCTAAAAAACTTCAATGTTGGTACCTAAACCTTCCAACGCAAGAGAACAATTTCCAACTCACGTGACGTGATATTGTGGATTGGGATTAGGGTCTACTACTCTTTCCTACATCCGAATCATTCTATTACATGTGGTCATTATGCGTCTAAAGAAGTTTAAAATAGTCTGATACATAGTTACAGGGGTACAGTCGACAAGTGTATAAACCGTAGGATCCAAAATGACATCTTTCGGAAAGTCCTAGGGAGAGGTTAAACTTAATATAAAGGAGGACAGGATGACATAGAGAGAGGAGGTGGACTGGTAGGTGACCGGGAGATCGTCGGAGACAGAACCATCAGTAGTGCCACACGGTATCTTTAACAATGAGTAGATTGACTAGAGGAACTTCCGTTCCTTCTGCAGAATAAAATACAAACATAAGGGTCACGGTTGTCGTCACGAATAGTGGGAGATCTAGAAGTTTTTCCTGACTTACTTACTTTAGGTTTCATTTTGAGTCTTGGATCGAGTCCAGTGTTCTTTCACTCATACACCGTGCAGTTTTAACTAGAAGGTGTTGTCGTCACAAGAGGTCACTCTCTTAGAGGCCATAGAGAAGACAGGTTCTACCATCGGTTTTCGGGTACACCGAGAACTCGTACACTTTACACTGAAAGATGTTTCCTTCTCGACTTCAAAACTAAAACTCATTAAATTTGTCGGTGTACACGGGTCACCGGTGGTAGAACCGGTCGTCAGAGTTCCGGTGTGTAGAGATAGGTTATTTCTGGTCTCTATTGAAGTAATCGGTACCTTCGTCCGTAAGTAGAACAGGGATTGAAGTAGTACCTCGGACTCTTACCCTCTTCACCCCTACTATGTTGTATTCTTTTTTCTCCAGACAAAAGAGAGAACATACTACGTTGGATATAGTTCCTGTCCTTAAAATCAACGACAACCAAACCCTCGGACCTCTTAAACCCGAAAATCAACGCAAGGAGAATGGAGTGAAGTTGGACGATCCTTCAGTATCCTGTTTTACTCTAACTGGAGGTAGTAGACACAAGTGTTTAGAGTGTACAGGCTTAGAGAAATTCCATGGCTGAACGATCACCTGAACTTAACATAACACATGACCCAGGGTAAAACCCGTCAAAGTAGTCAGGTAAAGTCCCTCCAATCAGAAGAACTTTTATCGACCAGTAGAAAACTTTACTTTCCGTCTTGTGAAACAATACTTCCGGACCGTAAAAATGAAAGGTTACTTGACTTCTCTCTCTACCCCAATAGAGGATCCCATCCAAATTCGTTTGGGATCAAATCGTACCTTACTAGTAGTTTTACCTTTCTGGATCGAGGTCACAAAGTACGACCCATCAGTAAGGGATAGATGACATTTCCGGTAAACCCCCTTTCTTTAAACCGGTGGAATTACACGAACGGGACTTCGGTACTTGACGAGAACTAACGACCATTTGTAGTATTACGTAAGTCTCAAGCTAAAGGGACTGTTCGGTAAATCAATCCCCAGACCTATCATATTCGTCCCTGCCCTCCAGTCCTCTCCCTGGTCGTAATGGGACTCCGGACGTGACGAGGTGACTCTGCATTTCACAGAGGCTTGACTTTTACAGCGGACTGAGTCAGGGACCCCTCCAGGAATACCTACAGAGTTCAGTTTCAACTAAACTTTTTACTTACTCAAATTAAAGAGAGTTCTTACTTCTCACTTGACACCGAGAGAGGAAGTAAAGTGAAGTACCTACGAGTAAAACAGGGGAGGGTGGGGTTGGGACAAGGAAAAGGGAGAAGTTCATGAATTTGCAGTGCGTGGTCAAGACCTAAGAATGAGAGTTGTACACGCAACCCGCCCCCGTCCACCTTCGACTCCTCCACCCAAGCCCCCTACTCATACTAATTTGACGAACACGACGGACCGAGACCCCCTTGTAAAAATAAATTTTCGATTCTAAACACCATAACTGTACTTACTTTGGACTCACTCGGGTAAACTCACCTAGACCCACCGAACCATGAAGATCCCTGGGTATACGGGTGGGGGAAAGGTCTGACTAAGGGAACTATAAAAAGACTAGTGTCGTTATCACATTAATGACATAAACTGAGAAGACCAACGGGTCCACCAGTCTCCGACCCTTTTCGGGAACCGGCGACACTTTTATCTCTTTATCGATGGACTTTGAGGTATTTCCACTCCGACCCCCCTTGAACTACCAGTGAACAGAAGTATCTTGCCGTCGAAGTGACTTTAAGAAGACTGTAACAATCACCCCACTAACGAAGAGTAACAGTGAACTCGTCCCCAGGGGATTGGAGTTGGGACCCAGTTAGTCCTTCACCATCTCAACACGGAATGAGGTATTGTTAAACAGTGAATCGACGAGACGGTGTGTGGGGCTTGTTTAATTCGAAGTAAAGGGGAACTTCGGGGGTCCAGGAGTGGGTGTCCTCTACTCCTGTCGAGGGGAACCGGGGACGCTACGACTCGACAACGGGTTTCTCGTACACCCTGTCTCCCTTCTCAACTGGAAGAGACAATTACACACCAGAAGTACTTCAACATCCGTAAAATGAGAATGGTCGGCACAAAAGAGAGGGGACCCAGGTCCGACGAAACTTACGACGTAGTTCACAGACCCGCCTCAGGGGATGCGGAGGGACCACCGGTGATAGGAGACGAAGAGCCCACAGCGGGACAAGACGCCGACACCCGTGCACCGAGACCGTCCGTGGCACCGTTAGGACCTCGTCGTGAAGAGGTGGTTGTGGTCACTGGTACGGGACGACTCACTCCACATTCAACGAAGGAAGGAAAATCTTCACGTAAATTTCACGATGGTGGGGTCCTCCCGACGTCTTTCTGACGACACCCGCGGGGACCCTCTTTTACCTACGGAAAGTAAGTGCGAGGGATCCCTATCTGTCCTTTTCCCGGTCCTTTCTTCCCTTTTCTTTCCCGGTCCTCACGTCACCCACAACCCCTGGACCCTATCCTGACGCGGACCCCTTACCCTGCCACGTGTGCATTCTGTGTCACGTGCACACCGGTTCCCCCTACCACGTTGTGACGGGTAGGAGAGTGGCTCCCAATGGTACCAGGGGCTCATTGTCTACGGGAGGCCACGACAGTCTCTTTTACCGAATCGGGGTGGGCTTCAGATGTCCTCGTCCTGGACCTGCAAGTAAGAAGTTCGTCTCCTTTTTAGGGGCCCCTAGGAGGTCAAGTCTTTTCCCCTTCAGAATCCCCATACCGGAGTCGGGACGATAGGATCTTAGGAGGACTCACAGGTTGAGGGTACGTACCTAAGAGTGTTCGCACGGACGGGCCGTCGTCACATAACTACTAACAGAAGAACACAGAAAGGGACGGGGAGTGACAAACGAAAAAGGAAGGAATGAGGGTTTCAGACTGTCAGAAATCCACGGAACACTAACCCTCTATGAAAAGATGGTCGGGAAACTTTTTTCCGTCCTTACTTAAAAATACTTTATTATTCCCTTCGTACAACCTTCTCAGGAACCCTTTAAAATAAAAAATAGACACTTTACTAAGTTTCTTTAGTCGTCAACCCCTCCGACACTCCTCCTAGTTCGTCCTGCTCCCTAAGTCACTCATGGTTGACCCATGTTTTTTTTCTGGTTCTTTATAAATGGTACTGACTTGGAGCCCTTTCGTACCATCAAATTAATCGACCACTACGACTATTCACCGAGATTTTTTTAGGTTTCCAGACACTAAGTGGGGTCTGATTAACTCAGTATTAGAGACCCCTATATCCTGGGTCCATGGACATCAGAGATTGAGTGGTCGACCAAGGTGACCCGTCGGTTTCCAACAGTAGACGTAAAGACAACCGAAAGTATCCTGTTTTAATCTACACTTAATTGAAAAACATAGAATTTGGACGAACTATGTAATAGTGAACACAATACTGTTACAGAACACGTTTTTCGCAAGCGGGTTCAATAAGGTATCTCTCCGGTACTTACGAATGAATCCCCAAAATCGTCTTTTGGTAATTCGTGTTTCGGACCAACCCTCTGTAAGACTACACCACCTTCCTTGTCCGGCAGGTGACCTGGGTTCAACTTTACGACCGACATACACACAGGACCTACTCACCGACATTGAGCAGTTAGAGACGTAAATGAATGTACGTTTCCTCATAGTAGATCATTCATGATTTTCAGGTAGCCCCGGGACGGGTTTCCTTTGTAGAGGGAGTAGACCCTTCAACGGGTGGGGAACCTTCTTCCCAGGTCCAACGACACCAGACCCGTCCCCACGGACAGACGCCGTGGGGGTGGCTTCGGTAGTCACCCAGCCGACAGTGTCCTACAGTGGATGGGAGTGCCGGAGGGAGGTCTCCGGTTTTAGTCCGGCACTTACATTGGTGAACCCTAGAAGAAAAGTGTCTTAAGTTGACTACGTCATACAGTAGATGCCTTAACGTAGGAAAAAGAAGAACATACCCTAGTAAGACGACCGTCTTCCGAAGATGTGGTGCTCACGTCACTTTCTTGACGTACCCCTCAAATTTTGTTGACGGACACCGGCCACGTAGTCACCCTACCACTCATACGTACTTTACTATGTTTTAAGTTCAAAAAAGACAGACCATACCAAAAACCGTGGGTGAAGGGAACGACTGTACACCAGACACTAACGTAAGTGAGTCGTTTCGACTCCGTATACACACTGGGTCACCTTGGACTGGTCAAGGAAGAGACCGGAAAGTATCCGTCACAAACGACTGGATCACCTCCTGTCTCCGAACCATTCCCCGAACCATTCTCTGTCCCAGTCTTTCACGAGATAGTGTTTTCCTCTGAGTCCCCACCTCCCTCTCCACCCTTCCTCCGTAAAAACCTCAACCTCAACCCCCCCAGCAACTTCACCCCAAATATTACCGGATACGGTTCGTCGACCTACACACCCAGACCGTAAACTTTTGACCAGTCTACACTTCTTTTGTCGACCTCTCAACTCTCTCTACGTGAGTGTACCTCCGTCTTTCAGTACCTTCCTCCTTCTATTTGTGTGTCCGACGTCCCGACTCCTGTGGTTGACTCGAGAGACGACAGGACTCCACTCCTGAGAATTTCTACATTTTGGTTCGTTCTGATCTCCCTTTACTCGTAAACTCGTCCAAATGACACGTGATTCGAACACAAGTACCGATAACATTTACATCATTTCCATGTAGATTACGAAAAATCATTAAAGTGTCCTAGTACTTTGATGGGTCCAAGAAAAGGTCTTTCTCGAAGGATATCACCACCGACAAGATGTCGGGGAGATAATACATCTTATTTCCGTTAAACCTTGTCCCAAGATTACGTCACCGGACACTCTCGTAGGTGTGTGGAACCATTCACACCTTGACTATAAATGTTCCGTGCCGACTTCCTCCGGGACAGGGTCGATCGAGTCACTGGAACCTGTTCCCTGTCGGACGGAACCGATGAATGCAGGAATGACTTATCCCTTGACATTTCAAGGTTTTGAAGGGACATAGACGATACCAGGTCACTGACGTAGGTCGTTCAAGTCATAATCCTCTTTATATAATTAAGAAGGAGGGTCCCTAACGTGACCAACCACTTCTAAGAAAGAGGAAGAACAGGATCAAGCAGAAGGAGTGGATACACAACCCTCACCGGACCGACCCACACAAACCAAAGAGCCGTCACGGTCACAAATACAAGATGTTGTATACCAGGTGGACACTTCAGTAGTTCAGGGGGGTTTGGTTGCCCTGTCGTCCTCACCTCGTCTAGACACACCTGTAGGCCGTTATACCATGAAGGACACGTCAGGCACTAAACACAAGATACACGTATACGCCCAGATTTAATAATGTCCCAACATTATTATTATTAGGATTATTAGTAATCCTACCTCTTCTCGTCTTCTTTCGTCTCTTCTGACTTCTTTGCTCTGAGACCTCTAGTCCCCTACTCTGGGATCTCTGAATCCTCTCCTTGATCCCTCTGAACCCTCTGCTCTGGGTTCTGACCTCTGAAACCTCTAAACCCTGTCCTCTGAGTCCTCTCCTCTGAATCCTCTGATTCCTCTGCTCTCCTCTGAATCCGATGAGTCCTGTCCTGTCAATCCTCTGAGCCCTCTGTTGTGTCACCTCTGAGTCCTCTACTCTGAGACCTCTGTTCTGGGACCTATCGTCTCAGTCCTCTGTTCTGGAACCTCAGAATCCTCTTCTCTGTGATCTCTGAGTCCTCTGCTCTGGGACCTCTCGTCTAAGTCCTCTCTGAATTCTCTGATTTCTCTCCTCTACTCCCAATGCTCTGGGTCCTCTACTCTCGGGCCCCAGAGTCCTGTCCTCTGACACTTCTCCTCTGAGTCCTCTCCTCTAAATCCGATGAGTACTCGCCTCTCTGTCCTCTGAGTCCTCTCCTCTAGATATCGGTGTCCTCTACTCTGGGACCTGTCCTCCCAGTCCTCTTTCTGGGACCTCTGAGTCCTCTGCTCTGAGACCTCTGAGTCGCTTACTCTGAGTCCTCTGCTCTGGGACCTGTCCTATGTGATAGCTGAGTCCTATCGTGTGAGTCCTTTCCTGTGGATCCTACGAGTCGTCTCGTCTGCTCCGAAGGCGATGAGTTCTCTCCTCTCAGTCCTCTGACTCGTCTGCTCTGAGTCCTCTACTCTGGGACCACAGAGTCCTCGAGTTCTTTCCTCTGAGTCCTCTCCTCTTCTCCCAATCCGTCGAGCCCTCTCCTCTGAGCCCTCTACTCCGAGACCTCCAATCTGGGACTTCTGAGTCCTCTGAGACCTCTATTCCGAGTCCTTTCCTCTCTTCTGGATCCGATCAGAACTCTCCTCTGACATCTGTTCTAAGACCTGTGAGTCCTCTACTCTAAGACCTCTGAGTCCTACACTCACCTCTGAAACTTCTAAGTCCTCTCCTCTACGCCGAGATCTACTGTTGTATTTTAGGTCCGTATAAAATTTCAGTAGGTTTCCCTGAGATTGTTTCGACTCACGACCTATAGATAAGTTTGTATAAAAAGACTCACCCGTGAAGTGGATTCAAATCAAGTAGAACTCTCCGGTGTCTTTCCCGGTACCGTGGAGGACAGGTAGTGACGTTTGGTCTGTAGGGAGGACTTACTCTTTTCCGTCAAAGTCATCATGAAGACAGGTCCTACCACCTTTAGGACAAGAACCGTCCTAGTTGATCCCCTTTTTTTCAAAAGGTAATCTTAACTTCTCCTTTATTAACAAGAAAGTCTCGAAAAGATTTTCTCCAAAGAAGGACAGACCGAATAGGAGTCGTAGAATGGAACTTGGTATTATGTTTTGAATTGGATTTTACGGGGAACGTGACTCGAGAAGAGTATCTCGGTTTCCAAGTTGATGTGACAAGAAATCTTATCTACCTTTTGCCTCTAAGTTTGACTAAAAATTTTATAAATATTTACTTATAGATCCACGTACATAGTAAAGGGATGAGAAGTCGTAAGTGATATTTACAGTAGTCATTAGTAAAAATTTTTAGAAGACAAGAACTTTAGTCACCAAAGTAGTAAAGGATAAGAGGACTTTGTTTTTGAATGATGACCAGGTATTGTTTCCATCTTCCTTATCAAAAATTCATAGAAGGAAAGACTGGAGGACCCTCTGTTCTCTTGAACTACATACAGAGTATAAATTCCCATGTAGCTCCGTAATTACTGGTTTTTTCGTCGTCGGCGGTACACCTACTCCACTGGTGTCTCCCCTCAATCTATGTCGTTCCTGTGGTGTCCGACTCGACCGGAGTGAGACACTCCTTCATGTCACCAAAAGGTTCGAAGGTTAACCTGAAAGTAAGGTCTTCATCAAGACTCTATGAACATTTTGTGTTGTTTTTCCTTATCTTTTCGTTTCTGTATGTTTTACCTTCACGTCTAATGTCTTATATTTGTTTAAGGAGAGTTTAACGGTACTTGGAAAGACTCGTATCGGAGAGGGAAAGTCTTGCCTCAGTCCCGGTTAGTACCACTTTCTCGAACTCTTCGTTCCGACGTCTGGTACTTCAAGTTCCGCTCTACACAAACCAAAGTCCTCCTCCTTTACGGAATATTCCCCCCCCCC